>JARRAA010025622.1:0-15057 GCA_030557295.1 Ecitodaemon sp. MM-2014 | reverse complement strand
GTGACGAAAGTGTGTTCGGTGCGCGAGTGTTTGTGTTTAGAGTTAAGTCTAGGGACACTTAAGTGTAGAGACGTTAAGTTAGTTCTTAGACGGAGAGAATGCGATTGTAAAAGTGTGGAAAGCTGAGTGCCAGATGTCGGCGTGCATGAGTTTAGATTCTTAGGAAATAAGGGATGAAAGGTCAGTCGTGGCACGAGAGCCAAGTACGAAGGTTGTGGCACGAGGACTGAGTTGATTGTCTGATTCCGACAGTTGTATATTGACGATATGCAACAGCATACCGGCGTTAGTATTCTAAATCATAACAGGCACAGCTTTATTTGTATAATAAAGGCATTGCTACAAATAAGATATCATCCTGTCAAACACCCATAAGGTAAATTTAATTAACTTGGCGAATAGCAAGTAAAGTGGAAATTAGACATCGTTTGGTAATAGGTGTTGGTATATTTTCTATAATTTTCCATATTTACTATCATTGCCTTAGGGATATAGTAATTGATCGAAAACAACAATGGATCGGTAGAGAGCAAAAATTTTCTATAAATTTATAAAAATTGACCTTGGGCTCCTTTATTGACAAGGCAACCTGGATGTTGCTCTAAACTTCTATTTAAAATCTATAAGGAAAGCCCCCTCGCCAATTCGTATTCAGATAAAAACACAGTATAATCTAGGTCTGCAAAGGTGTTAACGAGATCGAAAACGCCCTGGAAAACAAATAAGACTGCACCTTTCTAAATGTTGTACAAACTTTCGACAAAGTCAACCACAATATATATATATAAGCACAAGCAGGCCAATTACAACAGGCAGTGTTCTCGGACCACCAATCTACCTCCTCTTTACAAGCGATATTTACAGCGAAAAATTCTTACCATTTGCAGAGGACACGGATTGCAGTAGTGCACGTTCACAAGAAAATTGATCAAATTAACATAGTTTACAAAAAGCCATACTGTATACTTACACACACATCACTTTGATAAACAACATCTAGATATGGGTATCTGCATAATATGGAGATGTCAGAAGTTCAAAAATTATTTATCAGCAAAGGTACCAGTTAGTAAGTTTGTAATCGATTCAGATATACGACATGGATGTACCACACACAAAAGAACGTTTGGATAATTAAATTATGCAGTTAACAAATATGATTAAGAATAATAATAAAAATGAATGAATAATAAAAATTAATTTGAGAAAGGTGCTTTTCTTTATATTTGCACAAAGCCGAATAGTGTTATGGAATACTCATTACCCGACCTCCATGTCTACTTATTTAAAAAAATTGATATCTGGTTACTAATTTCAAGTACTAACAGAGTTCTAATACGCTTTACATGATTATTTTACATCATTATTTTGCAGAACATGCAATATACTAAATATAGCAGTAGAAGTTGAAATGATTTATCTACGACGAACATTCTGAAAAAAGGTAGAAAATACTAGTATAGCATATTTGCAAAGATTAATACTTACACTTTCATGTGTCGTTTCGCTGTAGGTAATGACTGAATGAATAAATATCTGCGTGCTCCGTACACAGCATTTATGTAATACTCCTTATGATACATGCTTAGACCATAGCTTGGATACGTCGCAATTTCTCGTTGGTTTAACATGCTAGTATAAATATCGTTTATTTTATCGTTGGTGAATTTCCACTCGTTGGACGTATAAAATAGAAATATGTCATATCCGCTGTAAATTCGTTTCTGAATGTTTGCTAATCTGCAACATATTCGACACTTTTATTTTATGTGCTTGATAAATATCGCGAAACTTACACAGGCTTCTTACCGCAACAAAACAAAATTGCGTCAACGATTAAAGCTGGTATAAATTGTTTTAAAATGAAATTAATCTGGTGCTTGTAGTAGTTTGTTGTATGCGACCCACCAGGATACCAAGCCACCCAGTTGAAGGGTACAACCGTCATAACAACACTACGGAACATTTCAATCATATCGTGCCATGTTAGTTTAACACTTGAAGACGTTGTGAAGTTTATCACCGTTAAATCTTTACGTTTTTCACTAGGAAATAAGGCATATTAATTTTAATACATCAATTTCACCAGGCGATACGTACGGGAAGAAAGTATATGCGAAGGCAACGACACATAGAAAGTTGACAGCAACGTCAGCCGGAAGTAAATCAGCGAGAGAACGTTTCGGTATGTACATTGTGCGTACTACACCTTTGCCAGCGCCGATTAATATACCTATTGGCCCGTTTTTATTTTTGATCCATCCAGGCAAAGGGTGTGACATTGTTGGAAGAACTTGAGACATTTTAACCACCCATTTTAGTACGAATTGAAATATTTAGTAGTGATACTCACCAACAGAAGGCCTCACAAGTATCAATGGTAGTTTGCCTCGTCGAATTTCCTCATTCACCAAACCTTCACCGCAAGCTTTAGAGAACGCATAGGTATTGGGATAGTCGCCAATATATCTAAAATAATTTTCAACACTTTTAATGCCGCAGGGACAAATATTCATATAAAATACTTTTTTGCAATAGTTTCCAATATATCGTCACTTAATAACTCGATTAGTTTAAGGACTTCGCGAGGATCTACTGCTGGATTGTACATTTTCTCTTCAACGACCCTTTCCGCCGTATGGGCATAAGCGGTTGATACATGTACGTACAACTGTAATATAGCCTTATTGTATATAAAGTAAAGAAGGTCTTAATGATGATTTATAATCACCTTAAGATTTTTAATTTCGTTCGCAAGTTCGAGCATAAATTTACATCCACGCACGTTTGTGGTTATCATTTCTTTCAACGTTTGGTCAAATCTTACGTTCGCTGCACAGTGATAGACAATGTTAATTTCCTTCCTCAAGGTCTGACGGTCTTCCGGAGAGATTGCAAGCCCGTCCAAACTGACGTCCCCTTGAATTGAACATATTTTTGATCTGTAGTCATTTGCCTTGTCACTTTTTAACAGGGTGAAGAGCTGAAAATAGTTTGCTATAGCTCTGTATGTCTTTGAATGTATTTCCTTATTGGTTTTGGTTATACTGGTTTTACTCACGGGAGACTTAAGCAGATCATCTATACGTTCCTGAGGGGTTTTTCCTTTCTTCGGGCGCACTAACAAGTAGATCATTTTTATCTCCTGGCAGCATCTCAATATCTTATCGATTAAAATTTGTCCTATAAATCCGGTACCGCCAGTGATAAAAATAGTCTGACCTTGAAATGTATCGCTAATTCTGTCCGGCAGTTTTAATAAATCTGGAGCTACCACTTCGGATAGCATCGTTGCAGGTGCAGCGGTTATCATTTGGATGTTTTCAGCGAAGGATGACAGCGAACAATGTAATGACAGGCGGATAGCTGCATTTTATACATAGCAAATGTAATTACGTATTGGCCAGTAATGGAATAATCTAAAATATTTTTTAATTGCACGCGTTTGGAATAATTTAGCCATTTGCATACATTTTCGTTAATTATATCATTTATTTCTCTAGTTTTGCTTATATAAGTGCTTAAGTTGGTGTTATTACCAAAATAAATGATAGCAATTAACCACTTTGCGACGGTTTAATCACTAGCGATTCCTCAACCATTGCTAAATATTGGACAATATATTTATTGAATTGTCGCGAACCGTATTAGAACTCGCGCTAAATAGCGTTGTTTATTTAAACGAATATCGCGAGCCGCGCTAGAACTCGCGCTAAATAGTTTTGTTTATTAAAATGGAGATCTAGCGCGAACCAGACGATGCATGCCGTGAACGGAATTTATAAACAATCATCTAGGGATTGGGGACGGAGTGTCGCGCATCCTCATAGCTAAGGTGTAGCGTACCCTGTGGAAAAGTACTGCGTGGCCCCTCGCGAGGATGAATCTGACCGCTCACACTGGTCTTATTGTTTCGGGTAGTTAATAGGGGGGCGGCCTAGGCCGCTGGACGCGAAGCAAGATTCGTATATAAAGACGAAGTCGGTGATCAGTTAGTTGTCATCATGTAAGTCTGTTCTCTAATAAATATTTCATCAATATTCTTCTCGTGTTGAGCTTGACTCGGCCTGATCACTAACCGGTTAATCGCGGACGTACGCCAAGTGAGTTACGCCGTTCTATCCCCGAAATCTATTGTCCAAATTCTGTCGAAACCCTCGACCGCGCGACGGAATCTATTAAGTTCTCCTATGTGTTAGAATCGTCTCTCCATCATCGTTGAACATTTCTCATTTACATTGAAGTTCTACAACCAATGTTTAAAGTGCCTTTTCATTAATCTCTAAAGATTTTTTTAACTGTAAAACATGTCAAATGTCATGTCAAAAAGTTTTGCGGGGCATTTTACTGCAAAAAAAATCTGCTGTTAAAGCAAACAGACATGTTGTGTAGAGTTATGGTGATCATGCTCCCTCGAAAAGAGCATGCAGAGATTGGTTTGTCAGATTTAAAAATATCGATTTTTATGCTCGCATTGATGTATCAAAGAAGTTTCCATTAAAAAAAATTGTAATATTATCCGCAGAAGATCCATATCAGACGCAATCGTTTCGAAAAATATGACGACATTAGGCGTCTTGTCATATGAACAACTGCAACCCCGCTCGGATGCATATCGCGTCACCAGTCAAAACATCTGAAAACACTGACAACACTCGTTGCTGTATTCTCCACATATTGCGTATTCTGATTATTATTTTGATCGATGGCTAACGATCGGCCTGAACAGCACTTCAAAAAATGCATCGAACCGTGCATAGCCGAAAAAGAAATGTTGTTTTATCTACATAGAATTCAAATGCTATCAGAAAGATGGGAAAATACCGTCTCCATCCATGGGCAATATTTTAATTAGCTTGCTTTTCTTACTATTTTTGTTAAATGAAGGATTTACTTGCACGAAAAACGAAAAAAATTTATTCGCACAACGACTATAATAATTTAGTATTCATTACTACTGAAAGAGAGACATTTATTGTTTTTATAATTTATTTCTTTGTTAAAATTAGTTTTTGACTTATACTGAGTACAATCTACTGAGTACAATTCTACTTTAGTACTCATTTAGAGGGCCTGGGGCATCTAGCAATGATTCTCCGGCTTTTAGTCGTGTTGTACGCCAACGGAAACGACGGAGAGCCATTCAGAGCAACCTTTCATCAGAGAGTGAATTCTTCATCCTGATCCGGATCCTGAGTCCTCTGTTGGATTATGTCTTCTTCAAGATCTTAACTAGTTGTTCGCTAAATCAGAGATTTCTCATTTTGTGTAGAAGATGTCTCCTGCCTGCCGAATCGTGATATTTCTCCAAGTCTACCAGTGCGAGTAGATATTTGCTCTTAGAATAGAATATTCATTATCAATCTCATTAAACGCTTTCATGATTGTATGCGAGGCTTGTTCCTCGAGTACTTTAAGAGCACTGACAGGCGCTGTTTTAGTCAACATGGTCTTGACCAGAGCCTGCAGTTTGTCAAAAATGAACAAAGCTGTTCTTGTAAAATGTTGGTTTGATTGAGTCATCTATACGGTTTACTGTCGGAGTTAGGTTATTGTAAATGATTTTAACTGTAGGTGCAAGTTGTTCTCGATACCGATGCATCATAGGTGTGGACCGTAGTTGTGGTTGATGGCGCTAACCTGGCACTCAGAAAGCTATCCTGGACTTACTATAATAGTTATATATTTCCACTTTAACCACGGACGCTGATTACTTCGGGTCTAGAGACACTTATGCTTTATTCTCATTTATTTTCCTTCGATAATTAGAGGAAAAGTCATGCATCATTTTGCCAACAACTCGTTTTTACACTGTTTGGGCTATATCAGTCGCGAAATCCAAGGTGTTAATGTACCGTGCCGATGGATGAACTGCTCTGCGAAAGTGAGTCGCGAATGGTCGCCTCAAGTAAGGGATAAGGGAGTACTGCCCACGGGTGACATTTAGTTTCTGCCCTATCGTGGGAATTGTATGGAAATGAAACTCCCTCAAAACCTTGACGAGGGCTAGATGGGGTCCGTTTTACTTCGAAGCATCGTTCGTTAACGTTTTTATTTATTTCAGTACGGAAGTTTATTTCTCGCTTCGGCTAGGCGGATGACTTTGAGGTTACTGGACCAAGTTCACCTTCACGGTCTTCGTCTGACCATCTGGGTTTTCCGTACTAGTCCAACGTTATCTGTTATTCGTGAGGCCAACCTCATGCCTTTAGACCTGAGACGCCAGCAAAATGTGTTGATATACGGTTTGAGAATGCGGGCCCCGTTGCATCCGAACGCCTCGGCGTTCAGTAGGCTACGCAACCGATACGCTGCGCGTCCCACGATCACTCGACCTGCTAACATCGTCTTTAGGAAGCTGGTGGCGACCCAAGAGCTCGACTTTGCGGTTCCTCTTGAGGCTAGCATGCAGCATGATGTGTCCGATTGGTTGGTGCCTCGTATATCCGTGGATGTTACCCTCAACAGCTATGTGAAGTTGGAAGCAGCCCCTTCCAGACTCAAAATGTTATTCTACGAATATGTCTCCATTACAGAACCCGATAATTCAGGTACATCATCAAGTGGCCGCTCTATTTGAGTGGCTACGATCGCTTGCACAGGTGTCAGGAGTCCGTTAATCCACAGCATCCGAATAATCTCATCTGGAATATTAGTTCCAGCTAGGTACTACAAATGACATAGGAGGGTTTCCTGTTGCCTATTTCTTCGCGGTGAAAAAGTTGTTTGATTTTCGCCTCCTTGCTGTGGCTCGAGCGTTTTATTATGGCGCCGATTTCAAATGCTCGTATGGCTGAGCCGCTAGGGGGTTATGGATGATATCTTTTACGTCATGTCGCTCTGCGGCACCGAAGTACCGTATAACATGGGAGTTCTTGGTCCTACTGGCGGTAACGCTTGCTCGATGAAAGGTGTATTCGACAACCGAGAACCAAACCTCTGATTAAGTTAAGGTTAAGGTTAAGATACGGCCCAGTGTTCACTGCAAGCTCTTGTCGTGGATTTGCGTCAGCTAGTAACGTCTTATCATGTCGAGATCATCAATTGAGCCTTTATTTGAGCTATTGAACATTTACAAGAGAACTGCTAGGACCAACCCGAGACTAAGGGACCGTGACTAGCGGTTAGCGAAGTCGCGGCTCGTGAAGTGTACCGAGGTGCCGACGTTCTAATATTATTACACACATTTGTGCAGTCCGAAATATTGGGATTTAACTAAAATAGCATCGAAAGATTTCTTGTCTTAAATCGAGAATTGATAATTTTAAAAACGTTAAAAATTGTTGGGATAGTAAGACATTGTAAATTTCTAATTATTTATAACGAGATTTTAAATATTGTGAAAAAAAATTACTAAGTTATTGGGACGAGTAGGTTGCGTGAGAAGAAATAACTTAGGAGGGTGGCATGGAAGTCTGTGGAATAGGTTTAAAAAACGTGTTAAGTTTTTGAACAGGAAAGTGACACGAAAGTTTGGCAATAATGGACAAGATGTTCTTCGAATATCAGAAAAATAAAAAAGAACTTCATCCAAGTTATTAAATATTAATGTGGAACTGTGGTCATCATTACACACCCTTGCAGGCGGTTATAAAAATTAAGACAGGTGAAGAAAAAAAGATGAAGACATTTTAAAGAAAAGAAAACACAATATTTATGAATTTTGAGGCGGTACAAAGTTCGCCTGGACAGCTAGTACATCTTATGACTGTTGTGCACAGTTTACTCATTTACTCACCTGAATCATTTATTTATGTTTTGTTTTTAGTTGCATAGCATGTTTATTAAACTTACTGCAAGGAGATTTCGATACTGATTGCTCGGGGTCCGCGTCCATTCAATTTGCGTGGAGTCTCAACCAGCTTCTCATGCGTAGTAGAAACGACCTATAGGGATTAGACGCACTATAGTAACTTTTTGAAGTGGTTACATATTTGGACATCGATATTACCTATCACCTCAGAGAGTGACAAGTTAATTCTGCCAATAAATTAAGTTGAAGGTAATATGTTCGTTCATCAACGCCACTGCCTGGGTACGCCATCTCGAAATCTTGCATTCAGATCATTGAGTTTCTGAAATGAACCAATATTAAAAATTATATAACAGCGGCGAAGAACAAGCACGACATGAAATCCGGTGGGCATTGTTCGCGCTCCGATGTTAGGCGGGAACGGGATTCTAAAGCGCCACCCATACTAAGGTTACTGAGAGGGCTGCAACTACCGCATGTATAATAACGGACAGGTTTGTCAAAACTTCACTATGTTTATTGCGGGAAACAATCCCGAAGACAGTCGGGATTGCTGCAGTGACACCGACCGTCAGCTCCTTTGCTGAGCTTGCGATACTCGAATTGAGGTCACTCGTCTCAAGTCGAGCCGCTCTGAATTTCCACCCGGCACGCGTGTTCATAAATGAGCAGTCTGTTCACCAGCTCCTGGCGCTCATTCCCGAAAAGTAAAAATAAACTAAGCCTAAGGCCACTTGTAGTAATAACACGTGCCTATGTTACAAAGAACTCTTACAATACTTTAAAAACGCTGAGCACACACGTGCGCTTGCCTCGGCGCATCGAAACGCGTTAATGATCGCGCTCGATCCAATAACGATCCGAGAACAATCGTAAGACAAAAGGACCTAACCAATATAAAGAACGAAATACCCAAACCCAAAGGCGCACTCAGATCTCAACAATTATATAGTATATATTTATTGTGCTGTTTATATATTCTTTATATCAGAGTATTTATAGGTCTATTGTTATCACGTCGTATTCTACGCATTCTCACGTAAACCCGCAAAATGCTCTAAACTGGCGACGCTGGGAGGGCGGCCTCTCTAAGACCTGTTGAAGGGCATTCTGATAATGTATGCGGCTGCATTCTTAATGAAGGGGAAGTCTTTGGTGGGTGAGGAGACTTGCACACTCGCAAATGTGAGCACGGTCCAAGTCTCGCACTCCGGCATTAAGCGTTTTTACTTCGAAGAAAGAAAAAACAATCTACTGGTATGCATTTGTGACTTTGCAACGGAACCGTGCTCAAATGTTTTCCAATTTCTTCCTCTTCCACTTCTATCCATTGTCAATATTGTCATTATTGTTATTATTGTCATTATTGTCATTACTGTCATTATTGCTATTATTGCCATTATTGTCACATTATTGCCATTATTGCCATTATTGCCATTATTGTCATTATTGCCATTATTCCCATTATTTTCATTATTGTGATCATTGCCATTATTTTCATTATTGTCATTATTGTGATTATTGTCATTATAGTCATTATTGTGATTATTGTAATTATTCTTATTATTATAATTATTGCCATTATTGTAAATTAATTAATATATGATTTCAAAACTTTTCAAAATGACCCTAATTGAAACACAAACCACCATGGAATAGTTAGAATAATTCGAATCACTCTGATATAAATTTTAATTTGATTATGTTGAGAACAACGCTAAAAATTTGACAAACAGATTGGAAAGAAATAGACAAAATGCTCAATATTTATTTGAATCAGTCTTCGTAAACTTCGTAGACTTTTGGTTTTGTGCGGCGCCTCACATAAAGAAACCGCACACCTACTTACCCGGCGATCAGCCGACTGCTCCTTACAGCCGGCTCTGTCGTGAGGATTATTTATGTAAACAAGGTATTTACGAAATCAAATGTTGTATAATTTTGCTCTAATTTTGAATCGGATTAGGATTCGTAAGCCAGGCAAAAAAAACGGAGTAAAACAATTTACCTAGTTTTTGAACATTTTATGATATTAAAATGTATACCAGAGTGTTTAGAATTCTTCTAACTATTCGATATCGGTTAATTTATTCACCACACAATCTGAAGTCTTGACCGCACTGTGGTCGCAAAAATTCGGGGTTAAAATATGACGGAGTTTGATCATGTTCTTCCCTAGACCCTTATACTTATTAATTCTAGAGTATTTACTAAGGAAGTAGAGTATTTACTGGCACGGACGCGCTTGGAAGGTGGACGTTTTGGATTTATGAAAACATAGTTTTAGAAAATTTCAAGTTCAATATTTAACTGATTGTGAGACTATAGGCAACTTATTTTGCAACCAAGTAAGTTCTTTCTATCAAGGATGTAAAACAACTCATATCAAATTCCGATATTGAAATCACTTACTACCCAACTTGACAGTCCAAGCGACAGATACATATTTGTCAAGCCTTGTTCACTTTACACAGACTGAGGGCTATACTCAAGTCAGTGTTGGCTAACAGAGTGCCTGGTGCAGGCGGTGTCAGTACTTTTAAACTACTACTGAAACAACGCTGAAATACATTGATATTGAAGATTCTAGCAACTATCTAGAGGATTGGAATTTTACGGTTGTTCAGCTATTGCCGAAACAAGGCAATCAAATATGGTTGTGTTTTTGAAGACAACCGTTATTTATAAGCGTAATTATCTACCCGCATTAGTAGACCAGTAATTCAAAGTTAACGTTAAAGTATCCGTCGTCCCCATTGGTATAGGACACAATGATTTTTACTATTGCGCCAGAGAACCAGTGCGAAGTGCTTCAGAGCGTCTAAAGGAGTGATGCATTAGAAATCGGGCGAGGATTAACTAGGCCTACTCGGAAATTCCTCAAATGGGCGGTAGGTTGGGATCTTCTGTTGTGAACTTGATGGATAGGTAAATAGTCGAGTTGAAACTAAAAGTTACGTCCCGGTTTTAGTTTCCGATCTCACACAAAGTTAATTCCATCGAAAATTACACCGAACGTCATATATTTACCACTGCTATTTCCGCCTACTTGCCTGAAATTGCTGCTTTGTATCTTGGATACGAAACCTCGGAGATCGTGGTCACCTTACGAAATTTCTTACGTTCGGAACACCGAGCTTCTGTACCAATACCGAACATCCTAACATCAGTACTGAAAACAAACTGGCATATGACATGAAACCTCGATTTAGAAGCAGTCATGCAATCATCTGTGAAACTACTTACCAAATCATCAACAAATGTAGATAATTAAAAGCGTTCTGTCCTCTTTTGTCGGAACCAGTTTGATACTTGGAATTACGCATCTCCAGTGTTTTATCCATGCATCTAAATACGTTTCATTAAGTGTTTTGTGCAAACTTAACGTAAGATGCTAAATACTAATTTTCGCAACAATGGTATAATATTGGAGGCAAGTATTGCAAAATGAATGAGACACTCTAATTCGAAATTACACCTCTATGGAGGCGAGCAATTATAGTTTAGCCTTTATTTGAACCATAAAACAATTAAAGCAGAACTGTTGTGTCCAACGTGAGATTAACGGACCTTGACTCGCGAGTTGCGGCTAGCGACTACCTTACCGAGGTGCCGACGTTCGGAGATCACCGAGTCTTTAACACGGGACCAGTCGCGCTAAAAACGCGTTAGTAGTCGCGATAGTGGTCTGCAAGACCGCGTTTAATTTACATACAAGGATCCAGCGCCTTCGCCCAAATCTGTACCTGCTCCGCGACCTGCTCAGCACAGGGTCTATGCATTTACACGCGCCCTTCCACTCGCCGTCTCAAAAAAGCGCTCACGCCTTTGGTCGCGCCGGCGCCGTTGGTCTGGAAGACCGCATTTTATGCGAGCTTATGAATAATTACTAATAACTCTTAAACAATTCATCGATTTTTTTTTATTTTGATAAAAATAAAATAGAATAACAAATGAAAAGGTACCTGGAGTTTAAAACTTCTAAAACGCGATCGCGGCCGTGTTAAAAATGAATAAAGGTCTGATCCCGTGTTGCGAACCTATTCCCGGACTTAATGCCATGTGCTCACGGAGTCGTCGGACAAGATCTGTTGCATCCGATACGCGAACGTCAGATTCTATCAAGAATTGTCCAGGGACCCATAAGGACTCACCGTAGACTAGTTCTGCTGAAGTGGCCTGTAGATTTTCCTTCCATGCAGCGCGAATTCCTAGCATGACACTAATAGGGCTTCTACTCAGGAATGGCTGTGATGACATTTCAACGCCGCCTTTCCCAGGCAGTGGAGGAGTACAGCCATCCCGTTAGAAGCGAGGTGGTCGGCTGTTGTGTGGAAGTGCACTATATCAGTTATGGCATTCAACTCTCGAAAAAGATAGGATTCATATTACCTTCCTTTATCTGTGGTAACCCTTAACAGAACTCCAAACAGGGTAATCCAGTTCGTAAAGAATGAACGCGCGACTGTTAGTTCTCTTTGGAATAGCCTCCGGCCAACGGGTGAATTGATCAATGCAGGTCAGTAGATATTGATGTTCTACAGAGTAGGGCATAATAACAATTTCGAGGTGTATATTGTGCTGAGGAAATAAGCCTCGTAACCTTCATTTGCTGGCATAGTAGACAGGATCTCGCCTATAGGCTGTGTGGGGTTGGTTAGATGAATCGCGATACTTCTCTCACAATAAGTGCCGGAGAATAAAGACGTTAATTGGTTTGATCGGCGGCGAACTTTGACTGACTCGGTGGAGAGCTACTGACTTACTGCCGCGAGTGTTCACTTCTCGCTATGGTGAGTGTTGACTTCTGACTGATTTTTCTGCTGAAGCTTGTTCCTTTTATATGGTAGTGTTGGCGCCAATTTGGCTGCGACCGTTGAGACGGTTGGTGACGGTTGGAAGGCTGATGCTGCTGGCGTACGTTCTTGAGACGACCCTTGGCGTCTCGTTCTCGTTGACTCGGTTTTAGAAAGTTAAGGCCGCTGCGACCATTGAAGACTTACCGAAGCCCTAACACCAGGTGTGACAAGTTATGGAGCTTGTAGAACAACGTCTGGTGAAACTTCGATGAAATAAACGATCGGGCATTTGGCGTTGAAATATCGCATATTAAGGAAACATCGGAATCGGGCATCCTGAAATTTTCGAACTGAAGCTTGGTTCAGCCACTGACGATAAGTGCTGCCAGTTCCTCATCATTCGCTTGTGCTGCGGATACATTCGTTAAGTCAATTGGTGCGATTTCTTCGATTCGAGAGACAGCGTAGCTATGATATTGTCCTCATCTGACAGATGCACAATAGCCATTGAGAATTGCCCTATGTAGTCCAAATGTCTGAACTGTCGATGAGTGCAATTGGTATTATTTTTCTGAATGCGTAAATCAGTGGTTTGTGGTCAGTATAGTATAGTATAGGAATATGAGTGGTTCCGGCAGCGTCTACTTCACGCCTGTCGGAACCAATGTAATGGTAAATAACACGTTTATTGAGAACTAACATGAACAAACCTGATAATGTGCAAATCGGGATCGATGGTTGAGTATATTCTTTCACTAGAGCTCAGATTCCTCGAAAAGAATGACAATGATTGCCAACTGCCCTTTACTTGTTGTTGCAACATGGCTACAACAGTAATACCTGAAGCATCGAAAAATAATCCTAACGGAGCATCTGGTAATGGAAGAGCCAATAGCGTTGCTGTCCTTGGTCTGATGATACGCCAAGTCAGTGTTTTCCACCCACTCTATGGGGATGTGCTCTTTAATGTCCCCTTTAAGAAGCTTCTTCAGTGGAGCATGTAACTCTGCTGCATGAGGAATAAACAGTCGGTAGAATTTCGCCATGTCTATGGTTTATGTTGCTTGACGTTGGTTGGTCGAAGAAATTGCCGGAGAGCTCCAACCTTTGCAGGAATTGGTTCGACGTCAGAACAAGTCACCAGATAGTCTAGAAGTTCCACAGAAGTCTTACGTCCGCGTGCATTAATTTGCGTGGAGCCCCAACCAGCTTCTCACATACATGCGGTGGAAACGACCTATAGGGATTAAACGCACTATAGTAACTTTTTGAAGTGCGCCTTAACCGACATGGCAGTGCGCGCTAGCATTACAAGATTACGCATTTGGGCATCGACATTACCTATCACCTCAGGGAGTGACAAGTTAATTCTGCCAATGAATATGTAACGAACGTAATGTGTTCGTTCATCAACGCCACTGCCTGGATACGCCACCTCGAAATCTTGCATTCAGATCGTTGAATTTCTGAAATGAACCAATATTGAAAATTATATAACAGCGGCGAAGAACAAGTAGGACATGAAAACCTGTGGGCATTGTTCGCGCTCCGATGTTAGGCGGGAACAGGATTCTAAAGCGCCACCCATACTAAGGTTACTGAGGGGGCTGCAGTCGGGATTTGCTGCAGTTGCTCCGATCATCAGCCCCTTTACTGAGCTTGCGATACTCGAAATGAGGTCACTCGTCTCAAGTCGAGCCGCTCTGAAGTTCCACCCGGCACACGTGTTCATAAATGAGCAGTCTGTCCAGCTTCTGGCGCTCATTCCCGAAAAGTAAAAACAAACTAAGCATAAAACCGCTTATAGTAATAACACGTGCCTAGATTACAAAGAACTCTTACAATACTTAAAAAGCGCTGAGCACACACGTGCGCTTGCCTCGGCGCACCGAAACGCGTTAATGATCGCGTTCGATCCAGTAACGATCCGAGCACAATCGTAAGACTAAAGGACCTAACTTGGAGCAATATAAACAACTAAATACATTTTTCTATTACGCCAGCACACATAAGCGGTGCCCTCGACGCACCAAAACATGTGACTTCGTTATCTAAGTCTTAAACAGTCAAAATTCGAGTAATACATAAAAACAAACGAAATATTTGGATTCAAACAAAATTTGTTAGCCTCTATGCGTCGCACAGTGTTCCGAATGAGACATTTATGCGGCCAAAATTGAAATTTCAAGTACGACTAATCAAATTTTTTTTGTTGTAATTGGATTTAGGAATAGTTGATTCGTCATAATTCAGCGTTTATTCGAGTATAATTGTTTTGGAATTAAAATAAGAGGCGCGCAAAGTCAAGACATTCTTCGTGATAAAATATACCTCAAATAACTGTCATTTTCAAAGTGCTATAACTTATTAAATATTGGTTATAGAACTGCGTTATTTTCTTTTGAATGTTATATTACTCACTAGCTACTTATCCCTATAATTCATTTTATAATTGTCCGAAAATTACTATGATAAATAAATCATTTTGTATATTGTGTTACAAAA
>JARRAA010025600.1:0-10319 GCA_030557295.1 Ecitodaemon sp. MM-2014 | reverse complement strand
GCTGAAATTGCCCTAGCTTATAATTTATTCAGTCCCGGCTTCATAGTCGCGCACAATAATGCGCGATCTTCAGATTCAGGTAGTATTTTCTAGGACCCGAAAATAAGTTGACATCTCAGACTTGGTCAGATCTGGTCGGACTACCCAAAGTGTGCAGCGCCTCAGGCTTTTTTGAGAGCTTATTTGATTCGGCCAGTGGAGGGGCGCGTGTAAACGCATTGACATAGAGCTGAGAAGGTAGCGGAGCAGATAGAGATTTTGGCGAAGGCGCTGGTCTCTTCCACAGGAATTATACGCGGTCTTACGGACCATCGCTACATAACGTTACATAACTTCTCCCATGTTAAAAATGTTGTGTACGGGAGGTTGAAACTTTTTCATTTTCTTAAAATATTTATATATGGAGGATCTAGCCTAAATGATAGACCACACACGGAGTGGTTTCCAAGATAAGTGATCCCCCTGTAGATATGGGGTTTGATAACACCACAAACACATATTGTATTTTATTGCTTTCCATAAAAGTGGGGGTTTTGTCGTAAAATGCCGTAACGTATCATTTGATAGACGTGAAGGTGGCGGAACACTCATTGCGTAGATACCTCCGATAAAAAATGGAGGACTATTGATGAGCACTTCTCTAGTTATTAGTTTTAGGGTCGTCTATAACAAATTCGACTGTACCTCATCAAATATAACAACAATTAAGTCAATTATGTATTCTCGGCTATTGCTTACCATCTGCTGCCACCGTTCGACCAGTTTGGTGGTGCCCCTTTACCAGAAATCGACTGGCCTAGATTCGTAACACAGGTGCTTAATTTGAATTTTCAGCACTTATTACTCTTTGTTTTTGCTGTGTTTTCTTGAAATTTCTCGTCTTTAGTTATAATGACGGAAAATATGGACGATAATACAACAATTTGCTGCAGAAAAGTGAAAAATGTGGGTAATAATACGCTCACTATTGATTACTCAATCCAATAAATCTTTACGTTTCATTTAATAATAGTTTTCTTCGATGTTTTGGCTAATTATTGGTTGGCTCATTTATTTAAGGACGCGGAAGTATTTCAGTGTTGACTAGAATAAAATTTAATGTGTTTCTTGCCAAATAACGAAAGCGCTTCCGAATTCTATCTCGATTTAGAAGCACGGACAGTAAGTTGTTAATAATACGTTAATAAAACGACACACGAAATGTTATTAAATGAAATGAAGCAATAGAACATCCGTTTATTTAAAAAAAAGACGGATGTTTACTTTGAGTAATTAAAACGTGATTTAGTGGGCATCGTTTTAATTGCCGTCTCAAAAATAACAAATTATTAGTCGATAGTAATTACAACCATCTTGTTGACGGTTTAATCGCCAAACCGTGTCGGAAACGCGATGTAATTATAGGTTTAGTTTAATTAACAGAAATCTTCGGCGATGGGCGACCGCACTGACAATTTCATATAATAAAATATGATAAACTTCAAGTAAAATTAAGCAAAATCGAAAGTACGATTTCTAATTCTGTTTCTATTTGTTTCTCGTTTGGTTTAATTCCCTTTGGACAAAAGACAGGAAGCAGTAATCATCGTGACAATAATGTAACATTCGTGTAGGTTTATTAATTATTTTTAATTGTTGTAATTTCGAAATAATCTGTATTATTAGCTGTCAAATTAAAGATCGCCATCCATTAGCATAATTATTTATTAAGATAATCATTACGCGCGTTTTTTGTGCATGGCGGCGGACGTCAAACTCGTTGGGCGCGATATTCAAATATATGCAAATATTGTGCATACGTTTCGTGCGCACTTTCGTTCGTTTTCGCTTTAATTAAGTCGCCAGCGAATCGCGGCAAGCGGCGGCGGTTTTCCTAAACGCTGGCGCAACGACGGTTGCCAATTAAAAATTGTAGCGCGATTTGTGCGCGTCGATTTTTTGCAATTCCTGCACTTCTGACAGGCGTGGAGAATTGCTAATTAAATTCCACGTCTTGCGCCGCGGCATGTCGCGTGCTGAAGTTGAAATCGAAGCACTCGCATTGCACTGAATTAATCAATGGCATATCGATTACGCTAATTGTCTGTTAGCTGGCGCTGGTTATTTTTGATTGCTAATTGCAATCTGGTGCAGCACTAGTTATCTGCAATAACAGTTTGCGATTTTACCATTAACAACACTGTCCTACAAAGAAGGGTTTGTGAGTTTTGTTTTAACTTTTTTATCAAATGATTCTGATTCTCTATTTTTCCCATTTGAAGTGCAACTTCGTCAAACGCTTTAAGCGGAAATCAAGACCAAAATTGACGTAAAATTACCAAAATCTGAACTTTGACCTCGACCTGTAGATTATACTGAATAATTTTGGTTAGCGGATTCGTAATCAGGTGGAATCGGTTGGAATGTTGAAAACAAAATTTTCTTGTTGGACAGTGGAA
Source organism: Ecitodaemon sp. MM-2014 (assembly GCA_030557295.1). Taxonomy (NCBI): domain Eukaryota; kingdom Metazoa; phylum Arthropoda; class Insecta; order Coleoptera; family Staphylinidae; genus Ecitodaemon; species Ecitodaemon sp. MM-2014. The sequence goes on along the minus strand of JARRAA010025600.1, from coordinate 7,881 downwards.
TAATTTTCAAGCGTTTTTTCTGGGTAAATAAAAAAAAAATTTCTTGTAAATTCGATTGTTTATTTCCGTATTGTTTTGAATTCAATTGGCAATGAATTCACGTCTTCGTTTCGCATTAATTTGACATTACGCATTGTCCATTTCAGCGTGAATGCAATCCGAAATGAGCTCACTTTCGGTTTCGCGTCGCAATGTTTTTACGCGCGCCTGGCATTCCATTAAACTCAATCGCTTTTTGTCGCAATCCGGAGTGAAATTGCACAATGCGCAAAAAGCGACGAAAATTGAAAGAAGACGAACGAAAATCGACTTCGGCGCTCATTATTCATGCACGAGTCGGTTTCGACTCCGGACGCGGTTAATTTTTAATAAATTTGTATTTAAATTGGAATGAGGTAGGTGAAATAATTTGGTAATATTCTAATGCTAAATTGCGCTGCTTTTCCAACTCGCGCGCCGATGTTTTTATTTTGTTTTGTTTATTGGCGCTTGAAACACTGACACGATTGACGACTCGTCGATGCGGCTTCAGTTTAAGTTTACTTCGACAGAAGTTACTCGTAACTACTTCACTTTTACTTATTCACTGCTCGATTCTCGCACATTTATCGCGAATATTTTTTGTACTTCTCGAACGTTGCAAAACGTTCGCTTTTTCTCATCCTCTTCCCTCGTCTCTGGCTCCGGCCGAGACTCGAATCCCAGCCTCTTGTTTGTTGCTAATAGTATGCATGGAATTTCGACAGGTCGTACGTCAATAGCACGACTTACGATTAGCAGACAATAATGCAATAATGTAAGCGCGACTAACTAGCGCCGCTTAGGTTCATGTCTGAGACGCTAGTTTCAGACATCGCCGAGGATGATTACAAAAATTTATTACTCGTTTGCTAATATTTTGACGTCGGAGGCTGCGCGCCGCGCCGGCGTCGGCGTCGGCGGAATAATTAATATAATGAGCGTGCGCAACGCACGCCCTAATGTGGGAACGACGCGAGACGCGCTGCGTACGAATGCATGCGCATGTATTGTGTTAACAATGTGAAAATAGTCGAAAACGATGTGAACCTGTGTGTGATTTAAATGTTTTAATCGTTTTCGACGAAAATGCAGGTGTGACGTGCGTAAGCAACGCGAGTTACGTTACAAGAGGTAAGTTATTAAGATAGTAAGTAAATATGTGCAGCGTGACTTAACTTGAGGCCTTTTTTTTTGCATTCATATTTTTAAAACAAGTTCATGGTTTTTCCGATACCGATATATGATATTGAGCAATAAGTACTGAGCGTTTTATTGTCCACATTTTTCGTAATTCTGTAATAAATAAGAGATAAGTCAATTGAGTGGAGCACATTGTTATAATGTCGTCTATTTTACAGCATTCTAACAAGAAGATGAGAAGATTTACGAAGAAAATGGATTGTATTGGCGTTAGGCGTTTCTTCTTTATTAAAAGTTCGACTGTTCAAATATAACAACAATTTAACCAATTATGCATTTTCCAATATTGCTAACGATCTCCTGTCATCATTAGACTAGTAGGCATCAGCCTCTTTGACAAAAATCGGTTGGCCTAGGTGTTCAGGAGATAAGGTACTTTTCATTGTTGAAGGCTACGAATGTTAACAAATGAAGACGATAGGGTTGTAGAAAAGAAAATGATCTTTCGATCATAGTATAGCACAGGCTTGGCGGTCAAATTTATTGATTTTTTTAAAATGCTGCCAGTGTGGGTCAGGTCTTCACACCCAAGAGATCTCGTTGAGTTTCTAGCAACATAAAGATCCATGACCTAACAAACAAGTGTGGGTCACTTTAAAATTTGTCATGAGCCATGCTGTGACCTGCGGACCTACGGAAGTCGTAGCGTGACATCTGTTTAATTTAAACGCTCATTACTTTTTACTCAAGCCATCTTGTGGAAAATTTAGATGTGAAATTATAAAAAACTACAAATGATGATAGATTCTGATAGCACATGTTCAATTGTGCTTCGACTAGTGTTAAGTTCGACTTGATGTCCGTGGGGTGTGTCGGTCAAAAATGACAATAATGCGCACCCGTTTAAAATATATTAAATTGTCTCTAATTCTTTATGCGAACAATTCGTCGTGATACAATATGGCGATAAGCACAATTTGATATCTTTTTTAATTTATTGCTAACTTGCCACCGGTCTTTGTTTCTTTGTTCTCGAAATTTTCTTTCTTTTTCAAAAACTCTGAACGTAGACATTCGTGAAAACAAAACTCTCAAGGAAAACGTTAAGACAATTCGCGACTTTTTAATGTCTATTTTACTTTCGAAGCGCTCCCTTTCAACGAAAGAAGCACGCGTCACACACGTGTTCATGAACATAATATTAAATTATTACTTTTATTTCGCTTCTATTGAAGGCGGTTAATTGTTTTGCGTCGTTGTCATTTTGCCTGAAATTTATTTACCTTTGTTTGTGTTCACGTGAAATTTTTAATGGAACCATTCAGAAGTTTTGGGGCATTTATTATTTTATTAATTGACACGCGAAATAAGGAAACCCTAATTATAAGTAGCCTTTAATTGTTCTTTAAGTGCGTACAATTAGTTTATTCAGATGGTTGTCGTTTAATTAATTTCTGGTTTCAATCTCACAATTGAAGTTCCAGTTGAACTGCGCGTCGGTGTGAATCTTAATTGAAGGTTTTAAGCTACGTTTAGTATCCGGTTGTTTATTTAGCGTCTCGCATTTTTGCCCCGAAACTAAATTTGCATATTTTCTAATTTTATTGGCTGTATTAATTTTATTGCGAGCTAAACGGTTGCTCTCACACTTGAAAGCATCGCTTGGGATTTTGCGGAAGTCGCCGTAAATTTGTTCGCGCCATTCCTTTCGCGGATCTCTCGACGTTAAGACGATTATTTGCATGTTTGGGTGTTTTTTTCGACACCCGTTCCCGTCTAGACCACGCTCGCGTTTGCCGCTCGTTTCTTAGTTTAGTAGTTTATGTAACTGTATGCATGCGGACGTGGACGTGAAAATTGAAACGGCCTCAAACGCGCCAGTTGCGGGTTATATCAGAGATGCTGCGGACTCATTAAAGCGCCGTAATTATCACTATTTATGGATAATATTTAATAATTATGCACCTCGTTAGTAATCGTGGAAGTTGAGATGATTTGTAGAGATGTTTGAATTGATGAGAAAATCGACTAATACTAGATATACCTTCACACCGTTTAATTTTTGCCATAAAACTTGATTAGCCTAATTAATCGGTCGTGGTGGCAAAAGTTTATTATCGGTATCACTTGCGTGGAGTGAAAATGTACAATGCAAAGTCAAAGTTTAGTTAGGCTTAAATCAATTAAAATTATACGCAAAAAACACGAGATTAAACCTGAAAGGAAAAACGCTCATTACTTATTACTCAAGCCAATACAATCCATTTTCTTCCTTATTTAGAATGACGGAAACTGTGGACAATAATACAACAATTTGCTGCACTGGAATTTTCAGCTCTATTTATGATAGAATAACGAAGTACAATAATCTAACGCTCATTATTTATTACTCAACTGGTCGTATCTAGACCAGTCGGTTTCTGGCAAAGGGGCATCGACAAACTAGTCGAACGGTGGCAGGAGATCGTTAGCTATAGTGGAGAATGCATAATTCATTAAATTGTTATTATATTTGATGAGGAATAGTCGAATTTTTGAGAAAAATAAAAACGCTCATTACTTATTACTCGGCCCAATACAATCCACTTTCTTCTAAAATTTTCTCATCTTTGTAGAGATGACGAAAAATATGGACGATCATACAACAATTAGTTCCATTATATTTTCTCTACTCAACTTATTTGAGAAAAATGCAACGGACGATAAAGCGCTCACTACTTATTACTCAGCCCAATACTTTGCTCTTGCCACTATTACATCAGACTCTGATAAATGTGAATTCAACTGTAAATTTGAATATTTTCACGCTCGGTTGAAGTCATTTGAAGTTTACTCATTTACATCGAATTCCAATTTGAATTAGGTGCATGTGCTCCGCAGGTTATGCAAATCAGCATCGGATGGCAACAGATTGTAGCCACATAGATAAGCAGGTGGGTAAATTATTTCGCGGATTAATCTAGTTCACTCGGTATCGACTGCGAGCATGGCGACCGCGCTGGTTGCGGGCTTATTTGTTGCAAACGTGCTAATTACTTACAATGGCAATGGCGCTGAATATTCAAATCGTCGCCGCGCATCGAGACATGCGTCTTTTGGTCCGAAGCAGGATGTAATTTACGATTCACAATTATAACAATATTCATAATTAATATTCAACACAGTTGCTGCCGATCGGTCCTTGCAGGCATGCGAAATGCGGCGCGCGCCCCATGAATAATCGCGTGGAAAATGGGAAGAAAATCGAGCGATTAGCGAGTATGTTAGGCGTTATGATGAATCGTTCTGTTTTGGAGCACTATTTATCCACATAGATAAGCAGGTGGGTAAATGATCTCCCGGATTAATCTAGTCCACTCGGCATCCACTGCGAACATGGCGACCGCGCTCGTTGCGCACTTATTTGTTAGAAGCGTGTTAATTATTTACAATGCCAATGGTACTGAATATTCCGAAGTAGCGTGTAATTTACGATTCACAACTATAACAATATTCATAATTAATATTCAGCGCAGATGCTGCCGATCGGTCCTCGCAGGCATGCGAAATGCGGCGCGCGCCCCATGAATAATCGCGTGGAAAATGGGAAGAAAATCGAGAGATTAGAGAGTAGGTTAGAATGTCAGGCGTTATGAATCATTCTGTTTCGGAGAATTATTTTACTGGAATTATCGGAGCGTAAATTAATAAACAATTTCCTTTTAATTTCGCTTTAAATTATAATCAGATTTTATTCTGGAAATGTCGCAAAGATTGCTCTAAAAGCGAATTATTCGAAAGTCGCGGATTTTGTCGTTTCCTTACTTTGTTGTTAACTTAACAAGATGCAATTACGTTATTTGCGCTGATTGGAAATTAATTCCTGCGACTTTTAACGAGACTTTAATAGCCGAAACTGCAAGTTTTCTTGTTTTTCTTAATGGCACTCGGATTATTATTACATCAATGCGCGTTTTTTTTTTCTTTTCAACGAAAAATTATTTGGCTCTGATCGAAGATTATTGTGATCATTACCTGGTTACGGACGCGGATTGTGTTATAGTTATTTGCGGCGCATTTGCTCTGCACGTTCGGCGAATGTGCGTTAACGGTCGGCGAACCTCACCAAGCTCGTGGGAGTCGAGATAATTGACCAGGTGTTTGAAGCCCATTTAACACACTCCCAAAATATTGAAAATGTATCAATATTTTTATACCAGAAAGCTAAGTTTATGGCGATTACGGTTGTCTTTGTTTCATTTCAATCGATCAATTATTGACCAAGTTATAGGCAAAACAAAGTATAACTTTCCGAATTATAATTCGACTCTGTTTTTTTTAATTTGTCAAGAGAGCGACGCAGGTTTCGAAATTGGAGCGGCAAGCTTTGAAGACTCGGATGCCGAATTTTCATTCGAAAAGAAAATCGCTCATAACTTGGCCGATAATCGATCGATTGGAAGGAAACAAAGGCATCCGTAATCAGCAATAATTTGACTTTCGAATGGCATAAAAACATTGGTGCATTTTATTTATTTTGGGGTGTGTGAAGTGGGCTGCGAACACCTGCGTGATTACCGTCGTAAAACTTTGGTTCATTGGAGAACTTCTCCAAGCTTGGCGAGGTTCTCGAAGTTAAATCTTGAGCGGCGGCAGTTAAATCACTCGATTGCGATGCAATTGGGTAACGAGCGTTGGTGCGCACACAGGAGACGCTTTCCTTGGACGCGTTTCGTCGGTGCGTTTGCCACAGTTTGTCAAAAGTGTTTCGTTTCGCATGTTTGATATGTAGCGAGTGTGGCGAACAGGCGCGTTTCGTTTTCGTTTCCTGCGCTCGGACGTAACGGTGCCGCATCAAACAGTCGGCATAAATTCTCAATCCAAGTTGTTGCAGACATCAGGTGCCAGAAGTTAGTGGTGAATTACTGTTAGAGAATTTCGGTTCACCGTTCGCTGCCGGAATTTTAATTTCGCGGTTCTTTCGAAGATTTATTTTCTTGTGCGTTTACTTGCCTATGGTTAAGACGAATACGAAGACAACCGACGAAGATGTCGACGACGATGCGGATGTTGATGATAATCTACCGGAACGCATCGTGGTGTTGCGTTTGCGGTTATCAGTCGAAATTCGTATGCGATTGCGCACGCCCAACGGGATCAAGAACGCGCGCGTGCGCGTGCGTGCGAAGATGTCCTCCGACTCTCACTGATAGCAACTTTGACTTAGGCTTTGGTGAAGTTTCTTTCTTTGCCGCACTTTAGAATTAGCTTTTCACTGGCAGTTAGTTTTGTATTTTTTACTTCGGCGAAACGTTTGTTTCGACAATTAACTGTTCGGTGGTTTCTGGTTTAATTTAAGTCACTTCGGCTTTTAATCTACCATTCTCGAGGAGAATGGATGTGTAATTTCAGCGTTATTGATCGCGTTGATTTATTGTCGATCGCGTGACGCGCATTTTCGAGCGATTGTTACTTCGCGTGTCTCTTGGCTGGGCTGGCGAAGAACTCGAGGACGACGGCGTGTGCGCGGCGCGCTCAGCGTAACTCTGCTTGGCGCGCTGCGTTCGCGAGCACTGAGCGTCCGGATGGTCGCGAGATTGAAAGTGCTTTTGCGGCGCTTACTTTGCCTCCCTGCCAACGCCGACGACTTTGGCTGGCGATTTCGAGTGCGGCGTGAGGACAAAGATATGGTCGTCTGACAATAGGAAGCGATGATACCAAAATATTGTAATTACTTACCCGATTTTCTATGATCGATTTTACTGCTTAGACTGTCAGAGACGTTTATTTCTTAAACTTGTCATGGATGTGTCCTATCGAGATCGGGAGGACCTTCGACAAATATTATATTTCCTTTACGGCTGGTTTTCGGCCGGCGGCAAGCGTTGTTTATTGACGGAACACCCTCAGGGTTTCATGCATTTCTAAAGTGCGGAACTCGCACGTCTCTGCAACGAACCTCTGGACGCCATCCAGAGAGTCACTAGTTACTCTTTGTAAATATGTTCAATAACCTAACTCTCTATAAATAGTCGCAAACGAAAATGTCTTTAGTCTTGAATAAACTATGAGAAGTTGCTGTTCGACTACCCGTCCATATCCGAACCAATACATCACAAACTACTGGGTTGAGAAATAAGTAATGAGTGTTTTATCGCCCATATTTTTCAGTCAGTCAGTCACTTTAGAAGACCGTAAATCATCACTGGGTCCTTGACAAACGCAATGAAAATGAAGTGTGATAATATTGGGTTGAGTAATAAGTAATGAGCATTTATTCGTCAGCGTCTTTCGTTTTTTACAATAAATAGCGATGAAACAATTCAGTGAAGCAAATTGCTGCATTATCGTACACATTTTTCATGAAGAAAATCGATTGTATCGGGTTGAGTAATAAGTAATGAGTATTTTTTTCTTTATTGAAAATTCGACTGTTCCTTATCAAATATAACAGCAATTTAATTAATTAATCAATAAATCTCCTGCCACCGTTGGACCAGTTTGTCGGTGCCCCTTTGTCAGAAATCGGCAGGCCCAAATTCGAAGCAGTTGAGGAGCCCATTTTGGAGGTCCTTTTCATTGCTCAAGATACGTTCGGATGGTATACTACGCTTATTCAAATTTTATGCAAGCCGTGGCGAGACATGTGTTTTGTTTAAACGCTCATTACTTCTTACCCAAGCCAATAGTTGTGATATTCATGGAACTACGATTTTCCAACCCTTTGATGCGACCACTTCT
>JARRAA010025593.1:0-11703 GCA_030557295.1 Ecitodaemon sp. MM-2014 | reverse complement strand
CATAATTGACATGTAATTCTGTATAATGCGATAAGACACTTACAATACAACATCCAATTTAAAAACCCATCGGCGACGGAACATTAATCACATTTATCTCCTCGGTAATCCGTTAGACGTGAGCACGCATAGTTTTTGATTGATCGAATCAACAATTCCTTCAAGACCTCGACGAGTTTTGAGTAACATTAAGGCTATTGCTGCGTTAAATTATTGTGCTTCGATATTCCCCTCGAATATTACAAGATTAACGTGCCACAGAGCACACATAGAAAAATATCGTCTCGTCTCTGGTTTCGGCTAATGCAAAACTCTGTTCGTCTTATACTTATGCAATAAAACTGGCTACTAACTGCGTCGTTTCGTCTTCGTATTATACACGGTCGTGACTGCATTTTGCGACAACTAGAATGCGATAAAACTAAGGCACAATCGCTCATTCGAACAATAAATCTTATTATCCAATTAACATTCGCGCATGTACTTGGTGTCGCCGCTTCTCCGCCCTAACTCCTAACACGTTAATGCAATACTGATTGATCTTGAGATTGGTTGGAACACATTTTCCAGCTTCAGCAAATCACTGAAAATAATTCACTTGCAATAAATATCTCAATATAAGTACCTCAAAGCATTTCGCCCCTAATACAATATGATACAATACGGTAATAAGGCATGTAATAATTGAGATTCGTTTCTCCGTTGCAAACTCATCGCAATGCAATTGTACTTTTAAAATACTCACGATTAAACCATAAATGCAATCTAATACTAACTGGTACATCGCCGCTCTTCGCGCGACGTTCGTGGGTTAAAAATAACGCTTACCTAATTTGTTGACGGTGAAAATCAATAGCTACTGCATTATGTACGCGACCACTAATTAACGACTAGAATGATCGATGCGATGTGTAAACAATGGCTGGCGCGGGGATGAAACTAACGTCTAATTTTAAGTAGGCTTCGCATGTCATCGTCGCTGGCGGTTTTCGGCGAAGTCATAAAATTCATATAAAAGCTAATCAAGGCAACCAAATTTGATTAAATTCATCGTCATCACTAACCGCCTACCTTTCACAGTTGATACACCCAACATATCAACGTTTACGTCGTACTTTAGGCTAGTTTACACACTTATTATACCGAGATTTTGGTTGCGAGTAATCTGTTGGAATCGCATTGCATAAAATTCGTTTAACGTCGCGCTGCTGCCACACGCAAAATATTTGCGACTTCAGAATTGTGCAACATTGCTCGACGTTACTAGGCAACGCATCGTGATAACGGACTGAAGAAAATTCCATTTACTTTAGAAACGAATGAGCGCACGCTGTGAAATTTTCTAAAACACGTTTCGTTTGTAACAGAAAATTCACGTAAAGCAAATGGAATTATAAGCAACCCGTTGCCTAGCAACGGCGAATAAATTATCTCTGAATTAATCATTTAGAGACGCTAGCGAGAAACTTTTGTTCGCAATATAAAATGCATAAAGTACAAGGAATTATAAGCATCATGTTGGCAGATGTGACAATGCGTTGCGTAGCGACGTCGAGAACTGGTGCCACATGATAAAAATATTGCTGCAACGTCAGTCAACCTACAATTCGTTTTACTTTAGAGCGTGCGGCAGCGAGATTCTCTAAAAACATGTTTTGTTTACCTCGCCTCCCATCGCTTTAGCAACGCAAAACAGCGTCGCATGTAACAGGCAATCACATGACGACGGTTATTCATGCTATTCATCGATTCGGCTTCGACGAGCTGGTCGCGCGCGCGACCCGAACGGCGAAATTATGCCGTGCGATTCCCGCATGCGATTATAGTGAACGTCGGCTTAAGTACACGTGATTAATATAGTACGGTACGAACGGTTCGCGTCGCGCGGACACATCCAGCGTCGTCAATATGCGAACAAAATAAAATAAAACATTTCACTTCCCCAAACGAAATAAACATTGTTTGACGAGCCTGCATGCGTCCGCGCGACAATGCCAGACACTTTCAATTCCGTTAGCTCCGAATAATTTACGACGCCCACATGCGACCGGGCGCGCATCCACTCGGATGCGCAATCTCACACGGCAGGTACACAGTGCGTCGCGACGCCGCGCCCGACGCGTCGATACAAACAGACATATATTAAGTACATTTATAAAACACGGATGAACGTCCAAGAGTACTAGCGGTAGGAGAGTTTGTTCAATGTGCGAGAATGTCCTCTCTCTCGATAAATTCGAATAGAATAGAATCTAGCTCGAATGTCGTAGTGGTAATCGATAGGCACCGGTGTTCGTGTGATTCTCGTGTCCGCCGCGGGACCACGAGAGAACCCTGTATGCTCCGGGTGCGTGCGACTTACTCGCACGCCAGCTTGCTGTCGAAGCTGGAGAGCGCGATGGCGAACGCTTGCAGCGCGCACATCGGATACCTGTAGTCCATGGTGAAGACGTCCTCGGCGACGCGCCCGAACTGCATGACGACGTAGTCGTTGTCGCTGTCGTGGACGATCTGGAAATTCTTGACGGACGCCTGCGTGACGCGCCCGTGAAAGTTGAGCACGTACGACTGCGTCTCGTCGTTCCACACGGGCGTCTTGTTGTGCAGCTCGATGAGGTTGTCCATGTTCTTCGACTTCCAGCAGTCGATCAGCCCCTCGCCGTTCTCCTGCGGCTGGAGCTGGACGCGCTCGTGGTCGGTGGTCATTCCTGCGCGCACGCGACCGAGATTAATAACCCGTTAACAGTAATGAAGACGAACGAAGCGCACCTGGTAGGATGACGGTCATTTTGCGGGGGCCTTTGAAGCCCAGCACGTTCGTATCGTAAATGACGGCCGCCAGTTCCTCGCGGACGTGATGATCGCCGCCGGGACCCATCCGTCTTGGCGACTTGCCGTTGTCGTAGATCGTGAACTGCGTTCCGAGCAGGTTCGACCTTAATTTCCCTGGAAAACGCGCAAAGTCAGCGGCGATTCGTCGCAATTCGCGCGAATTTCGGGCGGTGATCTTTGACCCACCTACGTAGGAGTCGGCATTCCGCGATAGGTCCGTCGGATCGGTGGAGATCAAGTAATTACTAGTCGCGCTCTTCTTCCGCTTCCGTCCGGCGAGCAGAAACACCTTCTTTCCGTAATCCTTTTCCAAATGCAGAAAGTAGGTGGGGTACAAGCCTCTGTCCATTCCCTTGCGGTCTCGCGTGATGCGACATTTGTACAGTCCCTTCTGCGCGGCGGGCTGCAAGACGAACCGGTCGATGTTCCCCTCGACGTCGCCCTCGAACTCTGTCGTGCCGTTGCGTATGATCGGCTGGTGGTCGTTGATCGGATTGATCGGCGCGTTGCCATTATCGGGCGTCGTGATCGGCGTCGATTCCTCGTCTTCCAGGTCCATCAGCTCGGAGGAGCTCAGCGTCAAGTCGTTGGCGTTTTGTCCTGCCACATTCGTTCACCAATTACACCACATTTCAACCACTCACAAACGTCTCGGACAAAACAGACAAAATTCGTGAAGCAGTAGCAAACAAAAACGAAAATAGATCATTTACCTTCGATGCACTCAATGGTTGGAACAATGGAAATGACCTGGTCTGGATTATTATCATGCGTCATTGAATATTGCAGGGGACCATCGTAACCTATTTAACGCACATCGATCAAATAAAACCGCCTCCGCATGCAACGTTACCGACTCCTCGAAGGATCCTACCATGCAGCTCCTTTCGGTGCGCGCTGGCGGCGCGCGTCTTGGCGCTGGCGTTCCTGATGTCCGAAGCCTGGATCATGCCAGCGGTCTGTCGTTTCTGCTTCATCTTCTGCTCCATGAGCTGGCGCTGAAACAAAGTGTCCGGAACGTTATCGATCACGACGCACGAAAAAAAAAGCCATTAATAAATAAAGCCGTAATGCGGCAAGTCGGCGCAGGGGCCGAGGCGTTGATCATTACAAACATTGTGGCGCTCACTCACTTGCTGCTCCAGTTTCTGGTTGCGCGCGTCCATGGCGAGCGAGTCTTCCGGGCGCGATGCACCGCCGCCGAAGAACGACGACGTTATATAAGAAAGCCCGCGTTATGTGCGTTTATTATTTAATCGATTATCGCGTCGCGTACGCGCCGCGTGCATGACACCGAGATGAGCCGCGCTCGCATCGGTTTGTATTTATTTGTTTACCGAATGACACTCCGTTACCAACGAGCCCAGCGAGTAACGGCCAACGAATGCCGCTCGACGATCCCCACCGCGCGCGCCTCGGCGCCGCGACGCCGCTCGGCGGCAGAGAGTCAAACTCGCTTGTTCGCCTTAGCAGTGCGTCGCTGTAAAGAAATACGCCGACCACGCACGCGGAACGTTCGCATAAGGGCGCGCTGTGACTGACGGAGGGTTAATTTAGTTGGGAAATCGGGAAACGTGTCCTTCATATACAACGTGGGCGATTATGAGTAATTTTCTCGGGAAATTTAACAAATTGGGGATGAGTGCGGACTAGACTCTGTCACATTTGCATAGAAATGCATACAAATGGGGGTGATTACCCCACGAAAGACTTGAAATATTAAACCATTGTTTCCCGGGTGAATTTTGACAAAATCATGTGTTTTCCGCCAATAATAACACTTAATATAAAAGGATTTTTTAAGAAAGAGTTATGTTTAGACAAATAAAAAGTTGTGGAATCGATTTCCACGAATTCAACGATTTCCAGCTATAATACTGTGAAAAACATATGTTAAAATTACAAACCGTTAAGATTTCCTAGTCTATTTATTATTCAAATAAAAGCAGTTGTAAATAATGGGTTAATAAAGTAATTTAAAAAAATTACTTATAGAAAGAGTCCAGAAATTACCGATCATTTTCTCATCATTGTCTCTGTGATTGGTTCCGTCACATTTGCATAAAATTGCATATAATTACACCAAAAAACACTTGGAATATAAACCCATTGTTTCTCAGGTGAATTTAGCCCAAAACCATAGTTTTTCCAGCAATAACTTTTAACCCATCGCTTCACGGAAGAATTTAGCCAAAATCATGGTTTTCCACCAATTATTGTTAATAACTCTTAATATTTAAAGTTTTCTTATGAAAGAAAGTTATGTTTAGAGAAACGAAGTTATGTAATCTATTTTTATCTATTCCAAAGTCAAAGTTTTCCGTTCTTAACCCATTCTTTACCACTGTCCTCATTTGCGGACGGGAAAACCAGAAATTTTGAATTTTCTCCGCGGAAATCGACTCCGCAAAAATTCCTTTATCAAAACATAACTTGTTTTTGCATAAAAACTTTAAATATTAAGAGTCATTAACAATAAATGGTGGAAAAACAACGATTTTCGCGAAATTAGCCCGGGAAGCAATGGGTTAACCCATCTTTTACTACTGTCCCCATTTGAGGACGGGCAAACCAGAATTTTCTGAATTTTCTTCACGAAAACCGAATCCGAACTATTCCTTTAGATAAATATAACATTTTTTCATAGAGAAACATAAAATATTAAGAGTTATTAACAATAATTGATGGAAAAACCACGATTTTTGCCAAATTAATTCTGGAAGCAATGGGTTAAATAAGGACATTGGTAAATTGGTTGATGTAAACTATTAACTATTAATATCAAAAGTTTTTGTTATGTTTATAATAAGGAATAGCTGTGGGGCCGATTCCACGAAGAAAATGAAAAATTTCCACTCAAAATATTCCCACAAAAAAATAATTAATTAAATCCAGAATATTTTCCCGTCTTCAAATGAAGACAGTAGTAAGCAATGTGTTAATACGATCCTTTATGTTCTTCAAATATTTCTTTTTTATTCCTCATAGAAAATGCCCAGAAATTACCGAGTATTGATTAGCATTTTTGGCAATAAAGTTTTTGCCCAAAAACTTTCGTTATCAACGAGTAATCAACGCGAATTAACCCTAGGGAACAACGTAATTACGTAAAGTTCACCGTTGAACTTTCGTCGTTTATAACTCGTTAACGTTAATACGCTAGGCAGCCCAATATGCAGATAGCTTAGGATTGAGGTTATAAACTGCGCGCACGTATTTTAACATTTATTTTCAACAAAAAAAAACAACATTTACAGCTAAATATAACACATTCCAACAATATATTAACTTTGTCTCTGAATGAATAACTAAATAACGATATTCGATTGTTTTACTTAATTAACGAACGCGATTAATTAACTAAAACGCATAGGTACACACGACGTATCAATTACAAGCTCGAACTTGATGTTTCGGCATTATTTATGCACGCGGCGCTCGAAAAAGCGCTGGATGCGCATTGACTGCTTCTTGCTCGATAAAAAAACGAAACAAAAGTAGAGCGTTTATAGCAATCAGAGCGCACTTTACATTCGTTTCGTCCTCGCCCGTCGGCCGATCGTTCCGAAGCGCAGCTCGACGATGCCCCGGCCACGAATGTTCGCCTTCGCTTTACTAATAGTGAGTATTTAGAATGGAAACTTAATTAACGCGCGCGCGACAAGACGCCAGTTGCGCGCTCGCGTGGTGGAAATAGGCGCGGATGACGTCCGGACGCCGCCCGATCGATTAATCGGCTCGCATTGGCGTTGTTTCGTTATTGTTTTAGTTTTCGGTCGTCGCGACGCGCTGCGAGGAGGACGCGCGAACGAACGCGATCGATAAGAGCGGCGAGGAGCGCCCGAAGAGCAAAGACCCGTGGCGCCTGATCGAGCGACTGAAGGAGCAAATCGCGGAGAAAGAGAGCGCGCTGGAAAACGCCGAGCAGATCAATCGCGGCTTCGAGAGCATGATCCAGCTGATTAGCATTATGGGCCAGGTCGACACTTTCTTGACGGATCGCGCAGAATCGCTGGCGAAGAAGCTGGCGACGCTGGCGGACGCCGTCGACGGCTCGGGGAAGCAGAAACGGAAGCAGAAGTCCTAGGCGGTTATTCTTTTATCGAGTCGCAATGCAGCGAGCTGCAATTGCCGGTTTTAATCGCCTTGTAAATGAGCTTCAGACGCGTGGCATCTCCGTGACTGCGAGAAAAACGTAATCATTGCAATTAGCGCGCAATTGAGGTTAGAATTATCATAAACGGAACAGGGGACTGTATAATAAACAGATTTCCACCGATGAAATAGAAAATCACTTTTACCTCTCAACGTAATTCTGAAGCATTGTTTCTATGTTCTTGTCACTGTTGCCGGATTCTTCGGCGCTGAGCATCAACTCGCAGAAGATTCGCTCGTCGCATCCGTCCAGAGCCAACTGCGACAGCAAGTTGTTTTTGCTCTTCTCCCCAGATCGGGCCCTGGCAGCACTTGCGAATTATTATCAATTAAAACGCATTGTCACGGCTTAAGACTAAGTTACTCACGTTCCATTCATCGGCCCAATCGTGATGATGCTCGGAGTAAGCGCACTGAGGAGCAGTCCAATTGGAATGAACGCGGTCAGGATCTTGATAATTTTCTTCCAGGGCGACGAGGACAAGTCCGTGTTGTATCCCTCCTCGTACGTCTTGCTCGGCGGTTTCCTCTTGAGCGTCTTGTCCCATCCCCCGTCCCCGCCGTAGGAGTGCTTGTGCATAATCGGGCGTTTACCGCCGATGTCCTTGTGATGTCCGGGGTAACCGGCGTATCCAGTCGATGCACCGTTATCGATGCCGTCCTTCAGATACGGATAGGGGTGGTCGTTCACCGTCACGGGATGCGTGTGAGGGAAGCGCACCTTGGAAGTCCACACGTCCCTCTCCTCCTCCTCCTCGTTGTCGCCCAGTATGTGCGAGAGGGTGGAGTGCACGGGGATCTTGATGGACGTCCCGAAGTGTTTGGCTTCCGGATGCGCCGGCCGCACCGGGAAGCGATTGTACTCGTAGATGGTCTCCAGCTGCGGGCTGGGTCGGAAGTCTTTGAACTTCCCCACGTCGGTGACCGCGGTGATGTTCAAGACGGGGCCGGGGGACGTTTGCGCCACCTGTTGATTGTGCGTCTGGGACTGACTGGCGTATATCGTCGTCTTGGTTTGTTGCGTCGGCATGGCCCGCAACGTCTCCGAGTGGTTCAAAGGAAGCGTGGCGTTTTCCGGTTTCTTCAGCACGCGAGATTCTTCCGTCTGCAACTCCACGTCGCGATGATGGTCGGTCTGGACGGTCGTCGGTGGAATGGTAGTCATCTGCGGTGTTGTGCTTTCATCCCCCATGACACTTAACGCCATCAGCAAGGCGAGAAAGGATGATAGAGACATTATCGCACTTTTCGTCCTGCACCGGGCACAAGGCTGACTGCAACTGACGATATTTCGTCGCCCCCGGCGTTATTTATAACTTCAGAGCGAATTTCCATCGGGGCATTGTGTTTATGCGCTTCTGCACAGCGTAATTGGAGTTTTGCGACAAGCGCGCCCGCCGCTCGTCTTCTATTCAATTCGGAGGAGATTTCTATGCGCGGGCATGCAACGCGAATTACGAATTGTTTTGTTATTGCTGCGTGCATCGCGACACGGCGAAGTAACCCGGTGGCTCGCGAAACCGAACTTCGAAGCGTCCGTGGTTAATGGCACGGCAAGACAAAAGGGTGAAAGTACTTTCCACGACGCGCGCTCGCGTTAAGCGTCGCGCGGAGGTGTAATTGTCATTGTGTCATTGTTGCTCGCCGATAAACACCTGCCGAGGAAATTGCGGCGAATTGAACGTGTTTATGGCCGGAATCATAACAATAATGAAAGTGTGAAAAATGTTATGAAACATTTTCACACTGCTTCAGTCTATGATTGTAACCGACTTTTAGAAAATCATATTCTTTAAATTAAAACTAAACAATTGATTGTCATTTCTATATAATCAATCAAGGGTGATTTAGAATGTTGGTTTATGTAAAATAAATATATCTGAACTGCAAATAATATTTTTCTGTGAGTTTTTTTCAAATTGAAATCGATAACAAATTTTCGTTGAATAATGAGTAACGAAATTTTAATTTATTCATGGATAACTCACGATTGAAGAGATATATCGTAATAATTGTTACAAGTATAGATAAAATAAAATAAAAATCGTCAAAATTAGTTGAGTAGTTTTCGAGTTAATGGCAAATCTTCGTTGTACAATTCTATTTTTACTGTCCAAGTTTGCTCCTTGCATTTCTTTATTTTAATCACCGACAACTCGCGAAAGAATACAGATATCGTAATAATTCTTTCAAATATAGATTAAGACTTTACTAGGGAATAAAGTAAAGCCAAAATTTTCAAAATTAGTTGGGTAGTTTTCGAGTTATTGGCATAAAAATCTGGGAGTCTTCTTCACACTATTCGATTCTAACTGCCCAAGTTTGCGACAGGCACTTTATAACTTTAATCGTCGATAACTCGTGATAAAATTCTGATATCGTAATAATTCTTTCATAAAATTATTAAAGCATTACTAAGAAATAAAATAAAGTCAAAATTGTCAAATGTAGTTAAGCAGTTTTCGAGTTATTGGTAAATCTTCGTTGTACAATTCGATTTTTACTGTCCAAGTTTGCTCCTTGCATTTCTTTATTTTAATCACCGATAACTCGCGAAAGAATACAGATATCGTAATAAATCTTTCAAATATAGATTAAGAAATTACTAGGGAATAAAGTAAAGTCAAAATTTTCAAAATTAGTTCAGTAGTTTTCGAGTTATTGGCATAACACTCTGAGAGTCTCCTTCACACTATTCGATTCTCACAAGTTTGCGACATGCACTTTAACTTTAATCATCGATAACTCGTGATAAAATTCTGATACCGTAATAATTCTTTCATAAAATTATTAAAGCATTACTAAGAAATAAAATAAAGTTAAAATTGTCAAATGTAGTTAAGCAGTTTTCGAGTTATTAGGTCAGTTATCGGCGAAGTTTCTTCCCACTATTCGATTTTCACTGCCCAAGTTGGCGCAATGCATTTTATTACTTTAATCATCGATAACTCTCGATTGAATCCTGATATAATAATAATTCTTTCAAATCTAGATTAAAGCATTACTAAAGAATATAACAAAATAATAATTATCAAAATCGGTCGTGTAATTTTTGAATTATTGGCGTAATAATCGACGAATCTTCTTCCAACAAATCGCATTTCACTGCTCACGTTTGCGTCACTCTTATCCGTACTTTAATAATCGATAACTTCTGAACGAATAAAGATATCCCAATAATTCTTTCGAATTTAGAAAACGGCATTACTACGGAATAAAATAAATAGAAAATAATGAAAATCTGTTGCCCAGTTTTTTAGTTGTTTACACAAAACCAAAAGTAGAATCAAAATCTTTCCACGACTTCTTTTGACAACTGTGCGCAAAACTGGCATTATTATGCACATCACATTAAAAATACCACTTCATAGTTTAATTATCAATGTTTAAAGTAACGTTTTACCGATATCCACGAGCAAAGGAAAATCATATTTAGTTTACTAGGCGTCAGAAGCATAAAATTATGATAATTACAGGTATGGCTGCAAAGTCGCACAGAAAATGTATAAGTCGGTCTTAATTAAATGCCATGGATACACCTTGGCGAGCGCCAAACGTTTGCGCCGCTTTACGAGCGTTCCGAACAATTTATTAGTAAATAATTAAGCGTTGTAGCCGAGCGTGCAATTAGCGGCGTCTCCTGACAGCAATCAAACGTTTCGTGAATTGCAGAAAAGCGGCGACGTCGACGGAAAGGGAAATGATTGGAGCGTGTCCATTAAACCACAAAAAACTCATTCACATCTCGGATCTTGCGTTCGGCTAACGCGCCGAAAGAGAAATGAAATCGGACGTCGCGTCGTCGACGCCGCGCGTTTAGAATCGGCCGAATATTTGGCATGTCCGGAGGCGGAGTGTCGGCGCCCACTTTGATTTCATTATGTCGCGTCCTGCGTTCTTATGCGATGCATTTTTTGCGCGTAATCGCTTAATAGCGCTTTCGACGCCGACGTGCCGATGAGAGACAAAGGTGTCGAAATGTTGCCGTAAAAGTTTCGCGCTTTTTTTTCGTTCGCGTACGAATTAAGGCCATAAACGAGCGAGGAGCGTGCGATTATTGATGACACCGCGCATTGTCAATATTTATTCTCTTCGCGCGGTGCACTAATGATTCGGCGGCGATAATTGCCGGCAAGAAATTCACGCGAGACGCCGAGTTTGTGAGAGAATCAAAATATGAACGCATTCGAGCCAGCGGGGAATGTGACACGACCCGGCGCTCAATTCGAGACGGCGTCATTTAGTTAGTTAGAAATGGTAATTATTCCTGCGAGATGCCAGATACTCGTGAGCGCCCGAGACGGAAGACACTTTTTCTCTCTCGATTACCATGCGGTAGTGAGGTTGAAGGTCACGGCTCAACTAGTTTGCCGCTCAACGGATCGTAAAATCTCCTTGTTTACGCGCCGCAGGTAAGTTGTGATGTCAATAGGTGATGTCAAAGTCAAACAGTGCAATATTTACATATCTTATATCTTGTTTTGGTCAGTGAATCATTTCTCACGATGACAATCAAAAATTTAACCTCATTTGCGCCACAGCTTCTTCGCCTGGACAATAGATGTCACCAAATATTTATAGTTTTTGTCAATGGAAGACGTGGATACTCGCAAATTATAAATTAGAAAATTATCCTACGCAAGCATTAAATATCTCGAACAAAAGAAATAATTGGGGAGCAGAAAAACGAATTGTCGATAAAACCATCGATAACTA
>JARRAA010025590.1:0-125220 GCA_030557295.1 Ecitodaemon sp. MM-2014 | reverse complement strand
GTTGTCTAAAGATTAATTTGCACATATTTGACCCATTTGTTTAAATTCGTAACCTTTAAGAATGAAAAGGACGTCTAAAATTGGGCCCTCAACTTCTTCGAATCTAGGCCAGCCAATTTTTGGCAATTTGGACATTGAAAATGGGTCAAATGGTGGCAGGAGATCGTCAGCAATAGCAAAGAATACATTTTAAATCGTTGATATATTTAATGAGGAACGGTCGAATTTTTAATAAAGAAAGAAACGCTCATTACTACCACCACATTACTATCATCTTTATTTATCGAAGAAAAACGAAAACGTGGACGATAAAACGCTCACTATTTATTACTCAACTCACAACTTCTAAACATGTAATAATGGAGCTGCAACCGATTTTAGTTTGTTTAGGATTAATCAAGTGTTGATTTCAATTTTGCATCAAATCAATTGATTAGTCATCGGTTTCTTAATTCCAGTGTAATTTCCTATACTCGAAACATTGATATTCTATGATATCGACACATATCTAGGCCACACGCTTAAATTTATTCTTCTCTCGTCCGTGGCCACGATGATCATCAAACGCCGATGGGATGGCGCGAGTCGCGACCCGACGCGTACGCGCGACGCATAAATTGATTGGTGTTAATTGCTTCCAGCGGCGAGCATGACTTTTATGATTTTTTATGAATTGTTATTAGGGTTACGTATCTTCGCACAAAGTAAGAAACGCCGGCCGCGAGTGTCCCGCTGATTTCTCGCCTCCGATCGTCTTGGGCGTCCCCAAAGGCGTCCGATGGCGTATCGATTGTTTGCGATTGTTTCGTCGTCGGTAAACGTTGGCCACACTTGGTATACTACGACGATGAGAAGTCTTGTCGGAGCGTTGAATAAATCGCGCTCGTAAAACTCCCAGATTCATTAATAAAATATGATTGGTTTGTTTGCTGGGCGAATAAAAATCGGCGGCGGTCGTAAGGCCTAGAAATGCACGTCAAGTGTGGCAGTTATTTTGGCAAAAATTTATAATGGAAGAAATTTAATACCGCAAACAAGGAAATGATCGGAGAGTCGTAGAAAGTGTAAAGCAGATCGAATGTCAATCAATTACGAATTGAGCACGTGCCGATTGTAAAATGCAATACCTAACTGTGTTTATTTATAGCCCTACTTTCAAGTTGCAGATGGAGTTAATAAGCCTGGAGATTTCTCGAACGTTTTTTACTGATTTTTCACAGGCCTTTGTAAGAAAAAACACAATCAACACTATTTAATCACAGAGGGCGCTTTTATGAAAGATTGGAAGGTTTATTTTTCAACGGAATAAAGCGGAAGATATCAAAAATAAAAGCAATTTCGGAATGATTTTACATTTTTAACTTTCTTTTAGATTTTAAAGTGCTTCTAATCTATCAGAGCATTTAACAATGATAACTAATATGCTCCAGAACTATGCAATGCGTAGAAAGTTTAAGTGTTAATTTCAAACAAAACTCTATCGCCAATGTTAAAATGGTTGAAATATCAATCAAATTTCTACTCCAGTGTATCGGTATCGCGGTGATAAAATCCATATTCATATTCTGGCATATCCCATTTTATACCCGACGCATTCCATCGTAATCACAATGCTCTTGGTGGAGATTTTTTGCTTTCTTGTCGAATGTTGTGACCATAATGACTAATGCTCGACTACGCGCAGTGAAAAACACGATGATAATATCGACAACACCGCGAGTCACTTTTCCTAGGCATGGATCGGGACATGACTGTGAGCAAACAAATAAATCAAACGAATCACGCGAACTCGGAGCGCACATTGTTGTGGATGCTGTGGATATTGATCGTTGGGGCCGATCGCTTGCCGTTGTTCGGAGTTACGGTTTTTCGGCGCGCGCGGGAGATCTCGCAGCGACTTAACTTTCATCTTTCGTGTGCTTTTCTAGGCGAAACGCGAGCGCGCAGGAATTTCGAGTCGCCGCGATTATTTTTTCGTTATGGCTCCGCCGCGATTTTGGCGAGTGATAAACTTTGGAAAAATGCCGAATCGTGATGACGTGAGGTCGATACGCCGAGGCATTTGGGTCCCGGCATATATAGATAGAAACGGAATCATACTTCATATCAACATTTTTGGATACAAATATTACTTTTTCTACTTCTGCATCGAAACGCCTTCTTCTTTTCATTGCAAGCAGTGCGTAAAATTGCACTTTTTCATTCACAACAGCGTCGCTGTTTTTTTCACTGCTACTATATCGCAAACTCTTCCTTGGTGTACCCTTAAAAGCGCATGCGCGGGTGACATTTAGATTTTATTGCACTTTTATTGTCCCTCGCTTGTTCATCAAAAACACCTCCTTCACGCATTAGTTGTAAATACTACCGTTTCGACATTATAACTCTGAGAACATATCGAGTTGCACTAGATGCCAAACTTTGTGCAGATATCTTAAACAGGAAATAAAGTCGGGAATGATCCGGAACTGTGGATTGCGCTTTGGAGGAAATTGAAGTTGCGAACTTTGGTGTATCAGACGTTGCGCTGAAAAGTTTTATTGAAAACGTTGCGAGACAGAGTGTTTCGTTAAAACAATTTCTTATTTTATATTAGCTACCATTCTCTAGGTCTTCTTCTAGGAAAGTATGATAGTGAGCTCAGTTTTCATATTTCTGTCTAGAATGTCATCAATAAAGTGAAGTGCCAATATGCGCTAAAAGTTTTGCTGATGCGAGCAGACGGGGTCAAGAGACTGAGCGAGTGCAAGCTGCACTACTGCAAGCCTCGCGCATATCACCACCACATCTGGATATTCGCACCCGTGCAGGGCACACAGACGCAAAATAAACTACCCACGCTCAACTGCATCACGTGGAATTGCACATGCACACATACGGACACCTTCGCTGGAGGTATTCCAGCCGGCAATGCACAATAAACGTATGCGCTCGTACAGCTGTGCGTTTGGCACGACGCGACGCGACGTAGTCTGGCGAGGGTCGAAAGCACCCTCCAGTGCACGGACTCGCCCACTGCGTTAACTAGTGCGATGCGGGGCGGCTGGCTGCGACCAGCTGATCGATAAACGCGTCTCGCGTCTCGGAACTAATGTCTGGAAATCCGGAAACCACCCTATGCAACCACACGCGAAATAAAACTCCATCAAAACCACGCACCTACGTCTAATTAAGGGAGTGATCAGAGGGAAGCGAAGGTAAATAGCGGTTAAATGCAGTTAATAAAAGTAAATGGGATTGTGAAGTAAATAAAAGAAATGGTGAGGAAGTAATAATGTGGGGAGGGTAATAAGTTCGGTGATTTTTTTTTTATCGCGACCGTGAAAATGCAACAATCATAGATGGAAGAAGCATAGACTGGCTCGGTTAAGGGAAGCACAAGAAAAACTAAATGTAACTGTAGAAGAAACTCGAAGGGAAAAGTTTAGATCAGAGGGGAATTGCAGCGAAATAGAATGAATGTTGGAGGGTGTGGAGAGTTGAAAAATGAGACGCCGAGGAATGAAAGAACGCCGAGTCGCAGTCCGGACATGCCACAGAGCAGTAAGTGTGGAGAAACAAACAGAAAAAAAGCGTTTTGCCGTCTGCGCAGGGGTGGAAAGATCGAAAGTACTGAAATAATCATTTTCATTATGCCATTTCGCGTGTATATATACGCTCGCAACTCCCAAAAGGGAAGAAACTTCAGAGAAATATTTAGACACATTGCCTGACATTATTCAGGCGCATTTTTCCCAGAAAGAGACAAGAAAAAGTTTGTTAACATTTGGCTGTTTTCTCTAATGTATGTTTTCTAGTTTCAACGCTGCGCTTGTAACTTTAAACACAATTTATAGATTTCTTCACTTCTTCGGTGCATGTGACATTTGAAAAATGACGAGGGGTGTTTGAACGGAAGTAATTTTAATCTAAACTGAAGAGCAGCAGGAAACGACAAGACGTAAAACCTAATAGCAGCGATTTCGTTTCAATCCAAACTATTTAAATTAATTTTGGTCTCTAAATCATGGAAAACAATAAATCAAGTAAACGCAACTTAAACAAATGCTGTATAGAGACAGGACAATGAGTGCCGTGATTTGTGGTCGTTTTAGTCCGCAAACATTGAGTAAACATTATCGAACAATTGTCGAGAAATGTTTTATGTAATTTCAGGTTGTTGCAGTGAGCAGCGAAGTGAAATTTGATTGGAAGAAAGTCAAATATTAGAGAAATGTTTCTAAAGCACGGAAAATTTATTTTTTTTCAAATTCGTTCGAGAGAAAAGTGAAATGAGTACAAATCAATTTCGTTCCTTAACGTGGCAATAAAAACGAAAAACGAAAGTAACTGCACTGCGCAAAACTTAAATTACACTAATTTCGTGGGCAATCAATGAATTCGACTCACATCTTCGCAACTTCGCTACATCCTCGTGCGATGAATTTCTTTCACTCTTTGTGCTCGGGTGCAATTATTTTGACGTCGGTGCGCGTCGTCTCATCATAAATTTGCATCATTTCGCCGCCCGGCGATTTTTACGTCGGCGCGCGCGGGAAGAACGGGTGAAAGTGATTATTTTATTGCGCGTACGAGTCGTGCAATTGAAAACGAATAAAGCGAACGCCGCGAATCGAGACGAAACGAAATTGCGAGGTGAAAAAATCGACGCGCCGCTTCAACACGCCCGCGTAATAAATAATAGACGAGCGCGCCAGTGAAGCAACAAGAAGAAGACGAAGTTCTATGCGCGTCGTACGTGTCTGTATTGTGTATTACAATTTATTACAAATTCAACTGCAATTACACAAACGTAAATTATATTTTTTCAAAAGCCACGCGTCGAGTGAATATTCATCGAAGCAAGTATGAATATGCACGCGCTCGATGTTTGTAACGTCTTGTATTGAAATTATAGACTGAACTAAGAAATAATAACAACGCATTGGATTCGACGGCGATACGTACTTATAGGAAACTGTCGAAAATCAATAGACGCAAGCACGTTGGCGTTGTTTAGGCCGAAGCTAACAATCCGTTCGTCGATTGCATCGAATATCGATTTGTCCTTTTCTGTTTTGAAGTTTCTGCGTGTAAAGTCCGAGAACTGAAATTAGGTATGCGCCTTCCTTCTAATGCCGGCGTTAGTCGTTGGCGACTAGTCCAATGACCGAGTGGCATCATTCGGAAACGCTGAAACAGTGCATTACCAAATTTTGTGTCGCAATTATTGAAATTGAAGAACGCAAAGAATACGAGCTTAATAACAATGCCAGGAAAGAGTGAAGAAAGACGTTGATGCTGCGCTCTTGGCGCTCGAGGTGAAATATAATCTCGGTTCGTAATGAAACCAAGCGGTTGCCTAACTTGCAAGATGGCGAACTGTGAAAAAGATCTCCGGATATGTCGACATTTCGTCATTTCTTTCATTTCATTTCTTTTGGCTCTCTGCAGTCATTCTTTTGTTACATGCTC
Source organism: Ecitodaemon sp. MM-2014 (assembly GCA_030557295.1). Classification (NCBI taxonomy): domain Eukaryota; kingdom Metazoa; phylum Arthropoda; class Insecta; order Coleoptera; family Staphylinidae; genus Ecitodaemon; species Ecitodaemon sp. MM-2014. The sequence goes on along the minus strand of JARRAA010025590.1, from coordinate 119,766 downwards.
TCAAAATTAGTGTTGCTTTATTCTGAGATGCGCAAGATGCTCACAATTTGACATTAGCTTTAATTAAAATTGAGCAAAGCCATCATAATCATCAATGTGCTGTATTATTCTGATTGTGATGAGATTTTAAGAATTTTGGCATCAAAATACGAAATAATGACATTATTTGACTTTTAAAAATTACTACAAGTAGACCGCTTAAACTTAAATTATTAAACATGTAACTGAACTTAACCTCAAATTTATTGACCTGTGCCGCCTCACACTTTATTCTCCGATTTATTTCGATGTTTATTTCACCGAACCTAACATAACTTAAGTGTTTTGTGTTACTCATGTGCACGACATGCGAAAACTCCAACGGTTCCATACCGTTTTTGGCACTTTCTCGACCATTTTTCGATCTTTTACGCCTCGAACATCGACCGCATTGTGTTATAAATTCGATTCTTTATCGACGTCGGCTAACGCAAACGAAAACGCAACAGAAACCAGAACATGTGGGACAAGAACAAAAACAAGAACAACAACTCTTCAATGTTTTTTTCTTAAATTTAAGTCGGTTTTTTATTATTATCAACTTAATAGCCTCAGTCATACGATTTATACACTCTTCCTTACTTTCTCTATTTTTTACTCCATCGGGTAGCCATTCGCGGCGATTGCAGTTTTTGCGAGGATAAATTGAAGCACGCGGAGACAAAGTGACATCATACGCGTCGTATAAATCTTGCCGCCGGACGCGATAACATCTTAATAACCGTCCGTTTATGATTTATGGGCGCGCGTTCTTTTGGGTTTGGTCGCGAAACAGAAATCATGCGACGCGCACGAAATTATTATATTAAAAGACAATATAATAAATAAATGCGAGGCATGTAGGCGCGATGCAAATGGGCACCGATTGGAATTTCGGGTGACGTTCGAATGAATAAATTTGTGTTTTTAATAATTCGTATCGGGAATTCGGCTTGAGATTCACCGAAGAACGAACAAGGCATTTCGGTATTTTCATAATGCGAAGAAGGAGAAATAAATATTTAACGTTTTTGTGATATTTATGGTATTTATGAGGTTCGCGGAGGTCGACTGCCTATTGTGACTGCCTTTTGAACTTGCGCCTGGGAGGAGTGATAGAGATTTGTACAAATTAGACGGGATAAAGACATAAATTACTCGCTGGGTTGGCGTTTTGGGCAGCTCCGCTAATAGAAGTTACTTTCTTTGAGGAGGAAGACTAATGACAATAAAGCCTACGTCCCACACGTTTTTGCCGGATGGCACGAACAAATAAAATGCAGAAACAAATTAATTTATTTGACACGGCATTATCTTTACAATCGGTAACTATTTCCGTGGTTTCTATGATTTAAGACTCAATGCACGAAGTCGAAAGATAATTTAGGTGGCGTCTCTTATTTTGCTTCAAAATAATTAATGCAAAACACAATACGAAAATATCTAACAATAAGTGAATTAATGTTATGATCCTGATTATGGTCATTACTTTCTTGTCGCGCATTACAATTACGCGTATTATAAATACATCACGAATGCATTACAAGTGTAATACAATAACAATGGCGTGCGAGCAAACAAACAAAATGCATACGAATTAATCGCCTGCACGAAGAGCGCCGCCAGCGTCGACGGCGGAGGAAAGCCGCCTGGTACGTTTGTAAACATTTATAATTGACGCAATCGCCGCACTTATAACAATGACAATTAAACACAATGCGCAGGAGGTGCGCGCCCGAAGATGAAGCGCCAAGATTGAAAGCGAAGAACGTAAAGTTCAAATTCAAGCAGGTACACTTCCACGAAATCGCCAGACAGACCTGCATGCATTGTTTAATGTTAGGACGAAGATTATTGTACGCCGCCATGAGAATTAGGATCGAGTATGAAACGAAGAGCACAAGAATACACACCCACGCATCTAAACATAAATATTTGAACATTCCATTAACAATTGATGTCAGAATAATAAGAATTGATTTTAAAGGACTTTATTTTACCGCTAAGGATTTTTCAGTTTTACCCAGTTATTGAAACACTAATATTTACTAACATTGTGCCCGTTTTCATCAATTCAAATGCACCAAATGTTTCCCTAACAAATTAGCATACTTTGTTTCACTTAAAGTTTACATTTGAAGTTTGTAGCAGCACGTAATAGACGAGCAATTTCTCCGAAGTTATCTAAATATAGTTCACATCCTTGTGCATATTGGCAAACCGCTGAAAATACCGGCGGAATGCGCTTTTCGGCGCAAAACTGGCGCGTGTCTGGTGATGGAAAGCAGGAAGTTGGCGCCGGTGCAAATTGCACATCAAACCAAACATGAAAACGTCATTCCGCATTCAGATGCAGAGCATAGTATCCGTACCAATAGCCGCATTAACTATTTGACTTTAAAACCGCAAATTGGTGGGTTTCACAGTTGACTCGAGACAATCTAGGTACTCGAGCTGCAGACATTTCTAGAACTGTATATTTCAAACGTATCCACAACTTGTTTCTATCTGTGACATATTTTCGCATCAATGAATGAGCCCCAAATGACTAATGGAATCGATTAGTTATTCGTCCGGCGAACGCGGACGCCCGAAAACGAAGACGATTAAACTATATACCCAATGCGAGCATAAAATGAACGACTGCTTCTAGCAAGTGGCTCTCGGTCGCCCGGTCAGGTGAACCTGAACGGGTCACAAATCGAATTCGACTACTTCACATTATGCTCGGTTACATACGAGGTTCACGTTTCGCGGAGTTTTCGAGAACGTTCGGCCCGTTCGGGCCCGATGCACATTTCCCTATTTCACGTTGCCGGCGACTTTGGCCGCTCGTATGCGGGTCATCGGTGCGCGCGACGCGATGCATTTTAATTCCTTCAACTAGTTTCGGCCGATTTGGTATTGTAATCGCCGGCGATTCCTTTCTAAACGACCTCGAATTACATTTTCGGAGGCGGCGCATTTATGTCAGGACGGCGATCAAAACAAAACAAACGAAAATAAATTAAATTTAACCTAAAGCGGACGCGAACCAACCGCAAACGCCTATATAACTAAGCGATCAAATTTTATGTTGAGGTGCAGTCTAGAAGTAGGTACGAACTACAAAGGAGTATATACCATTGTTTGCACGTTTGTAAAATATTAAGTTAAGAAATTTGTCATTAGGCGGCGTAATATTGACTTTGTGGCACGCGCGCATACGTTAAAATTTATTTATAGAAACAGAACATTGAAAACTTTTCAGGTACCTAGGTACTAAATACTCATTAAAAAGCCGCACTTTAAAAACAAATTTGCGTACATACTGATAATGAGCCTTTGTTTGTAGGGGAGACCGGAGCAATTGTCCTGATTTTATTAATTCGTGTGTTGCTCTTATATTTTAATGAACATAGACACGAAAATCTTGTTTTCGATTAGTCACGTTTAGTTTGAAACCCAAAAATTTCTAGAACATAAATTAATATTGGGTTGAGTAATAAGTAATGAGCGTTTTATCGCACGCATGTTTTGTTTTTGAGTTGAGAAAATCAGGTGGAGCAAACAATATGTTTCATTATTCTAGAGATGAAAAAATTCCGGAAGGAAATTGATTGTATTGGGTAGAGTAATAAATAATGAGCGTTTTTTTTTCTTTAATAAATATTCGACTGTTCCTCATCAAATATGGCTAAACATCTGCTGCTCCCGTTGGATGAGTTTGCCGATGCCTCTTTGCCAGAAATCGGCAGGCCTAGATTTGAAGAAGTTTAGGAGCCAATTTTGGAGGTTCTATTCATTGTTGAAGGTTACGAAGGAAGGTGATAGAGTTGTGGAAAATTAGCTTTCGAATGGCATACAACGATTTGCACAATCGAGAGCACTATCGTAAACAATACACGGCTGTGATTAGATAAGAAATATTTTTAATAGTTTGCAGTTATTGTAACACCCTAGAATTATTGCCGGTCTCCCCTACTCATACTACGTCAAGTACAAACCTTATCAATTTACCTTTCGCCGTTTTAATATCAACCTTATCTACTTTTTATTTTCCACCGTCACTCATTTGTTCCACAACATTGCTGACATTGTCACTCCGCAACAAACAACCATAATCCAGAAAGCAAAATCACAATTCACACAATCACCAAAGTCTGTTTACCGTGCGTAGAAAATTGTAGTTTTTCTGTGAGATCCTTGCGAGTTGGTGATATTCTCCGCGGAGTTCATTAAGAATTAAGAACTACGAATTAACCAGTATAAAAGTATGCCAAAGGTAAGAAAAGTCGAAGAAGTTGATTGTTGCTCTGTACATCTACTCACACCACGTAATTGAATAATGCAATAATGAAGGATGATTCGGCCGAATGCCACAAATTATGTACAATGCGCGCTTTCGGTGTCGTTAGAGCCTCCAATTGTTGCCATCCGCGATGATCATAACCTTCGCCTATGGGCGCGACGACAGATGAATGAAAAGTTAGAAGCTTACGAATTGTTAAGGACTAATGAACCTCGCTTGCATGTTCGTGTGGAAAAAGTTTCGTTCGAGAGTGAAAAGTAGTTACAGACTTACATTAGCGACACACAAAGTGAAGGAGTTAAAGGTCGTTGTAAACTCTTAACGTTCTGCCGACGATAATTTTCTAAATATGTATATCACAATTCACTCGTAGTTTAACTGATTTATAAAATATTTTCTTATTTTTGCTCAATTCTACAGACTAACTTGTCATGAATGATTTGTTGTCGAATGCTAATTCGTTGGTTACGTAGGTAATAAATAGTTAGGTATTTTAACGGTTTTATTTATTATCTATTTACAATCCATTGTAGATAATTACAAGTTGGTGCAAGGTGCATGTCTTTAAGCAAACCGCAAATGAATAGCGAGCTATAAAATTATTCGAAAACCACGTCAAATTATACCGATCGAGTTAACCAGAAAGAATGGCAAATATAGAGAACGATGAAAAGAGAAATGAGACCGCCTTGAAATTTTACAATCGGTATCAACTTGCACATTTTTCTGCGAATTATTATTCCAGTTAGTTTAGTCACGTTGCGGTTAAAAGAAAAATATCGATAGGTTGGAAATTGGAATTTGGCATTTTTTGAGTTTTATTATTTTACTTCTTGGTACAATTACACGTGAAAATTAAAAAAAAAAATTAAAATTTCCAAGTAATTTGTAGAAAGACCCCGATTTTGATAAAACTACCTTATGAAGCAATGTGTAATTAAAAATCAGCATTTTGTGCATTTTCCAATTTCATATTTTTTTTTCGAAAATATTCTTTATAAATAGTTTTACAAAACTAAGAATTTATACTAACGGATAGCACTTGCGTTTGTAGTTCTTTCTAAACGAAATCTCAGCAACTTAAATCAAAACGTAACTACGTAACAACAGTGCATTAACATGCGCGTGAACGTAATAATTAATCCACCGATCACATTGCAAATTAGCTTAATCACATTCTTATCGCTATTCTAATTGTCATTACGTACATGATCAAGGGATAAGTGAAAAATGACAAACACGATTTGCAGGTGCCCGAGAAATTCATGCGGCTAAGAAAAACTGGTTCGTAATTAAAGGTAACGGTTTAACTTAATAAAATCTCCGTCTTTATGCTTAATTAAGAAATTTACTGCGTATTCGTCGAGTACCAACTTAGTGGTGACTTGCGACTTGAAAAAAGTTACACTTGTTAGTTAAATTCTCGCTCTAGTGATCTACATTTCGCATTTTACGACGCTATTACTAAAGACCGGCGTGTCCGAGATGCGTTTTTTCATTTGTTATTGCAATTAGTGATGGCCATAAGAATTTATCGCTTTAAACGCAAATGAATCGCTTATTATCTAACGCTAGTAATGCGTTCAAAGTGGGGAAGGCAAGCGAACACGCGAGTGCCTGTTCGGCATGTTCAACACGTGAACACGTCGAACGTTAACGTTTTAATCATGCACTATCACTCTATCACCTTTCCAACGAGGGGATATAATGAGCGAACGTTTCGTTAGGCTTTGACTAGTGGAGCGAGTCAGATATCTGCATATTTGTCACAATAGCTGTAACAAATTCAATAAACAATCAATCAGTAAGCAGTAAATAAATGACATGTTAGGTGCTTAATATACTAGTTACGTTTTAAATGACGTCGGTTATTAATTGGTTATAAATTTCCATAGAAATTGATCCGCAGCGCCCATAAAAGTTTTTAATAAGTCCCGGTGACATTTTTCAATTTTTCGTGCGACACTGGACGTTTTCGGTCCGACTGTGGACACGCCTGAAATGTTTGCAGCTAGTTCGTGGATTTCGTGTACATGCCCACTTGGCTAATGGGAATATCGCACGTCTGGCACGACTGCCATTCCTCGCGTCGCGTCGATCGTAAATTTTCAGCGCGCGCGTTTCCTGCTTTTCATAAATTCGCGTTTCTTTGCGTCGCGGATTTATATTCAGGCGCACAGAAGCGAGTTTTATGCGACGGACCTTCCAGGCCGCCCATGCATCAGAAACGCGGCGCACGTTCGGTATAAATTTCATTTCGTTCAAGCGCAATACATATAAATATAGATTGTTCAATTGCACTCCGTGCGACATATAAAATAACAATTTGCGTTGCTTTATTGTGGAGCATCACAACGGTTACACATTTATACTAACAATAATCCTAGGATCTGGGATTTGTGAGTTTGGACAACTGTCTTCTGAAGTGTCCTCTAAGAAGGACATTTACTGTTTTATATGACTGTTTGATTGTTGCGTGCTTGTATGCAGTACGCGGTGAAATTATTTTTATTCTCGCCCGGCAGTCATTTCTTTTCAAATTTATGCACGTTTCGTGTTTGGCGTATGTTTGCATTGCTAAAATTCGCAATGACGTCATGTCTCATAAAACGCCACGGCCGATACACTGGGTGAATTTATCGAATGGGCGTTTGGGCCTTTTCGCGCCGAGTTCAATAACACGCATCGAAACGCCGTTTTTTTGGAAGAAAAAGTTGTGAAAAATGCCAAGGCAACGCGTAATTAATCAAAATTAATTCTCCGGCGTCGGCGTGAAAATAAAACGCCGAAAAGAAAGCGAAATTTTAATTTTCTCGCTTCCCGCACGCGGCCGCGTGTCCAAACTCTAGCGCTAACACAAAACGCTTTTTGTATCCTGGTGAAGAAGTGTATTAATGCATCGTGGACACATTAAGTGCCCGTTGTGTGTCTGTGAGCAGAAATGGAAAGAAAGTTAATACCGTTTTGCTCATTTATCAATATCAGAAGTAATAATTGTTGCATGCTTATTTAAATTTTTAGCTCTTTTCGGAGCGCGGCCGTTAGGCGCGCGGCGCTCGCGTGGAAATAGCAGAAAGAAATTTCGACGAAATTTACCGAAACGATTAGATTACGCGCCTTTAAATCTTGAGCAAATGCTCCGCGGCTCCGCGACACCGTTTCCGAACGTTTCGGACGAATTAATCAAGCTCAGACGCACAACGGTCGGATTGCGCAAAAGTCCACTCGGATGCAAAGAAATGGAAATTTTTTCAATTTCAGACGGACATTTTGTGCCATACATCAGCGTTTTATCTAAATAAGAGTTTTAAGACGTGCTTTCATTCTGACGCGAGCAATAGATGACAATAGTAGTTAATGCCTACTTATTAATTCTTCTTTTCGTCACTTGAAATACCAATTTTATCGAATTTTTCATCACTTTCACTGTGACGTTCTTGACTCTATAAAACGTACCATTTAATGATTGATTAATGATTGATGATTGATGTTTAATTACTCCATCAAATCGCTTCAAATATTTACACCAAAAATGCCCACTATCTATACTCTCAAATCTCGCGCGAGTCTCGGGCACGTTCTATGTCTTGTTGCTTGTTATTTGTGCGCGCTTGATTGATAACCGGTAGTCTTTTAATTGAAAAATATCCGAGAGTAATGATGGCCTGACGATGATGATGTTTGATGTTTTTTAGACGTTTTTCGTTTCCACTCGGTTTCTATTACATCGGACTTTTTATTTTGATTGCATGTAATCCACCCGTGGCTCGTGCTTTTTACTGCTTGATTGATTTTTATTGACTCGATTTGTTTGGCGTTTTTATTATGAACTTTTCATATTCGTGCATGCCGCGTGCGTTTTCGTCTGTTTGGCAACACCTCGATATTTAATATGTAAAGATCAAAAGGTAAAACGAATTGCACAACGCTGTACAACACGTGCGTTATGCTTACCGGTACTCGCACTTACCAGGTACTTAACGGATATATTATTATTAGTCAAGCAATCGTCGAATAGAGGGCGGAAACTGTAATTATGAAGATATTGGGTTGGGTAATATGCAGTGAGCGTTTTTTTATTTAAATTAAAAATTCGAATGTTTCAATTTCATCAATTATCTATTCTCCGCTATTGCTAACGATCTCCTGCCACCGTTCGACCGGTTTGCCAATTTTGGAGGTCCTTTTCATTGTTGAAGGTTACGAATGTTAAGAAATGAAGGCGGCAGTGTTGTATAGGAGAAAATGAACTTTCCAATGACATGGCACATTTCTCATTTCAATTCATTGCAGAAAGGCGAAAAACGTGGACACTAAAGCGCTCACCCAATAGAAAGATGGCGCTGTCAACGGACGCCATGTTCAAACTAAAAGTTATGACTCACATTCGACGTTTGCCGACACCGGAAGAAGTTTTCCTTTATGTTCACTGAGTTGTCAATATTTCCTATATACATATTAATTGATGCAAATCATTATGCTGATTGATAGAAACGGTGCTATGCATATTGAAGTTTTGAAGTGAATTTTACACCCTTGTAACCGGAAACATTTATTAATTAATAGCTGCGCTGATTGTGAATAAATTTAACGCGTGATAATTGCAAATTGTGAATGCATGCCGGACACAACTTCCCAACCGTCTTCTCCGAAAATAATAAAACTACAGTAGGATGGAGTAGTCTCCGGGTGTATTGAACTATTTCTACACGATCGCCCGAAACCTTCACGGCGTTTGTGCAGAGTTTCATCAATGACTCGAACGGTTTCGGCGCGTTGCTAAATTTAGTTGCAAACACGTACCATCGACACGCTTCGAAAAGTGTAATATCGCCATTAACATGCGACCAGTGTTGGTCGAAGCCATGTACGATGCCGTCGGACAATGGCTGCACTCGATGCGAGCCGGTACAACAAAAACTCAATAAACCCCGATTCGAATGCGCCGCGTTGCGCTCAATGTCGTTGGCGATTCACATACAAATCAATTTCGTCGCCGACACTGACCGCGGGTGTCAACAAATGTCGTCGAGCGCGGTTGTAAAAGATCGCGCGGAAGAGACCCGAACGTGTTCGAAAATTACGACAAATTAAAAGAAATAAACGAAAACAGTAAAGGCAAATGAGATGGGCGCAAATAGAGAAAGAAGTTTATGCTCTTCACCGGAATCGATTGTGAGTGGTAGAAAGTGGAGGTCGATTAGTCACATTCGCGCTAGCACTGATTTAATTAAATCTCCCGCGCTCGGACTGCTCGCGGTGCTATTAGTGCGTGTAATTAACGTTAAATTAACATTCTTCGGCGCGGTGTGCTCGGGATGATTAGCGCACGCGCTGGGCGGGAAGACGTGTCGAGGAGACGGAATAAAATATATAAAGGCAGATGTTGCTTACAATTAGTCATTTATTTACTTTGTGTTTTAAGTAATAAATAATTTAGCGCTGCCACTCTCCACTACATAAAAATACAATTTTCTAACTTCCCACCAATAAAAATAATAAAATATGAGTTAAATACTTCTTCGATGGTGGGCCAGAGTAGGACCTTCATCCTTCTGTGGTTCTCACCTTTTCCTAATCCTGCCGGATAATTGCAAACAGACCACTTTGATTAAACCAATTTATCGCATTAAATTGCACCATTCGAATGATTCTTGTAACCAATCCGTTTGTAACCGTGAAGAAAACATGATTAGCGTTATTTTCCTTTCAATTAGAAAATACTAATTAAATGATTTTTGTTTCAGGTAAATATCTTTCCTTCTGAGCAAGTGCAAGAAGAGGCAATTGCGAAGCGAGACAGCAAGGTATTCACGTTAAAAATGTAGAAAATTATAAAACTGTTCATCTGTTGAACATCTCGTTTTAAAAAAGTCCCCGAAGATGTAATTAACATAATTTTAATGGCGTGGTAATGAATATTAGCGAAGGTCGAACTTTCGTGCGGCAATTAATTTTTACGTCCGCGATGAAAATCGTTTATATTCAGCACGCGTTCGTCCGATTGTAAATTCTAATTCGGATTCTAATCGAAATGTGGGTTAGCGATTTTTTGCATGCGCGTTGCGGGTCAATCGCGTTCGAGCGACGTCGCGGCCTCGAGTTACGCACGTCTGTTTCTCTTCACGCATTGGCATGCATTCCATAATTCGCTCGCGCGCCCAGCGCTGCACTTAATTAGGATTACAATTAGCGGCAACGGGACTTGCGAATAAAGAGTGCGTTGAATTCGAATTTATTATTCCTGCGTGCGGTCAAGACTTATCGTTTTTCAGAATCCTTAACACGCCAGGACGTTTTCGGAATACCTAGTGTGATGGCCAGGGAGTGAGGTTCGTAACGCTTGGCAATCTGGAGACGACTGTTTATTACAAACTAAGAATTGGGTTTAAATACAGATCATTTGAGGAATCGAAAAGTTTCGAAGATAACATGTGGTAGAGTTTAGCGGATGTAGGTCCAACCCCACTGTGGGTGGCCGTAGGGCTATAACTTAAACGTGATAAAATTGAGAAATAAGATATGGGTTAGTCCCTAAAAGTTGGAGGTCGTTAGAATCTTAAATAAATATAATAAAACTATTGGCATTAACTATCGACAAATTAAGATTGGTGAAGCCTGAATAAACATTAGAAAATATTAATAACATAGCGAAGTTAACAAATAACAGTTAGTAACAATTACAAAGCTGATAGTAGTGGTGGTGCAGTGAGGGGCATAGCACTAGTCATAAGATGGCGTTACTTCCATATAACGTATTTGACAAATTTTCACCAATCTGGTGCCGGATCTAACGTGTTGAAGTCTAAAAAGCATAATTTCGGCCATTTCTCTTCAAGTTTTTGCACCAAACGAAAGTGTTTGCAGCAAAATTATTTTCTCTGCAATTTTGATGAATGTCCAGCAACACGATCATGTCATACGCTAGCCGTGATCTCTTCCGACTGAATTTCTTTGGATCGCGCGCAAAATTCGCTTGAAATTTGAAGGATTCGACCGACGCGCCTTTCTAGCAATTAAAACGTTAATTTATGAACGCGCTCAATGTTTTAACATTTATTCGTTTACTTATTTATATTCATACTGTTTTTTTTTTGTGCGTAGCAAAACATTCCCGAGTGCTCGAGTGTTTTTATTTTCGCAACGCACAATCTGTGATCTCACTTTCATAAAATTCTTCGCTGCGCGCGCGCGCGAGTGTCGCCCATTTACTATCAGCCCATTAATTCCTCGCTATTCAGCCGATAATTATTCACGCAATTCAACTGCAAGCCAATCGCACATAAATACGTTCAATGTAACGCAATCGTCGTTAATGCATTCAATAATTGGATTTATGGAGTAATTTATGGGCTTTTAATTTTTGTTGTGGCAAAAATTGCGGAATCTTTTGGCGAAATTTCTTGAGGATGTTTTAACATTTATTCGGCCTGGGTTAACGATTTTAAGCGCGTTTAATAAGAAGGTCGGCAGATGGCGTTCGTTGAGCAAAGCAAAATGTGTTTGTTGAAATGACTAGTAGCGCCAGTTTAATAGATACTTAACGAAATTAATTTTATGGCGGCGCGCACGCGAATCGCGAGTGGGGCATTTCGTGGGTGCAGCAAAACAACGCGCTCGCGAAATGTTATTCGGCGCGGTTGGTGCTCCAACGCTTCGCGGGCGAAAAGTGCAAAAATGTGCGAAATTGCGCAAGCCGTTGGTTGTCTTGTCGTCTTTTGTACTTTGAAAATGTCAACCTCGACTCTTCTACGCTCGAATAACGCAACCATCTACACGCTTAAAGACCGTGGAATGTTATAAAATATAAAGCAAAACGCGCCGCCGTTGACATGCCCGCATTGCAATTTGTACGATTTGTGCATTTCTCATCTGGGCTCGTCTCATTGGATAATATTTGCACAAAATGGAAGAAAGCGTTACGGCGGTTAGAACTGTCGTCGAATCGCCTTATTTGATCCTAACCAAACGTGAAATGCAAATATGAGCACATAATCATCCGGGTAATGACATTATTTTCTTTTGAGCGCATAAACTGTTCGAGTTTGTGTTTTATTCGGATGCGAAATGAGATATGAATATGTGGCGGCAATGCGTTCGCTTAATGCGTTGTTATCAACAGTTACGGACGCGCGCCGAGCTGAAATCGCTGTTCGGTGGAAGAAGCTAATGACAGCGAGACGATTTACGAAGCGATGTTTTGCGCTCGCCTGCAGAGGAAGCGAGAAACGCGAATTTTAGCTGCATCTAGCGCTTAATGTTTTAGCAGGCGGCGTTTTGTAGCTAGAAACTGAGACGTCGGTTTATTTGCTTATCGGCGATGTTCTCGCATCTTTTCCGGCCCGTCGCGAACGCGTCCTGTCCGTTTTTACCGGCATATGGCTTGGCCTGACACCATTTAACCGTTTCAGCGAGTTTTACTTTCTTTTTGACAGCGCAGCGATTTCCTTTCGATGGAAGCCTCCAATAATTCCAGTGCATGCAACGTTAATTTAATTACGGCAGAAAAAAGAGGTTGAAAGTATTCATTCGTTACTCTGAATTGAAAAAAATCTAACCTAAATAATCGGATATTTATAAGCTGCATTTTTCCTTCTTTTGCAACAGGGAAATTTATTTCAATAGGATGTTTTGATGTGAACTTTCCGTCATAACTTTGGAATTTAAATGTGCTTGTTATCTCATCTAGGAAATATTTCCCAGTAGCTTGTGACTGTTTTACATTGCCGAAGGCGAGATCGAACATCGAAGGATGACAAACAAGAGGAAACATTAAACTTAACGAGGAAGCTATCGAATTATCCGATTGCAACGTTTCGCACTTTTCCGCGGATTACATGTTTTAGGCATTCCAATTTCCGGAAGATGGTGTTACAAATATAATGCTGAGGCGAATTGCATTCAATTATAGTAACTGGCATCAAATAGCATCGTAAACGAACTCAATTTTAAATGCTTAAACTTTACACCTTATTAATTCTTCTGAGTTCGGTTCAAGGAAAATATTGCATAAGTTCGTACATCACTTTTACGAGAAATTCAGCCGCGCAGAACATCGCTCAGGAATGCTTCTCGAGTCTGCTGCTCGCAATGCTCAGCGCAAGCAAAGTTGGTAACAGATCAGCGGTGTTCCCTTTCAGCATGTTGTTTTATAGAAGTTTTAAGTGAGTGGCGTGAGGCGTGTAATTCAATTACGCCAAAACTAATTACGCATTGAGATCTTGCCTCGAACGCATCCTCTACCGGCTACCACGCTTCTCGGACGCCGACGTCGACGATGCTTGAGATGATTGCACGCGCCTGCGGTTTTGATTTCATTCGATTCGCGGCTGCCGGTGCGTTTCCTGACTGCGCTTTTATGCGCACACGCTGATTGCGTAATCAAATTTGAATATAAATTTGTGCGGTTGCTTCCTAATTGAAAGTTAAGACGTGAAATTAAGCATCGAGTAAGTGCCGAGAGTTAATTGACAGGAATTTCGGTGCTACATCTTTTCGGAGTAAATTGTGACGTCATTAGCAACAAGGATTTAGAAGTTTAAGGGGTCGTTTTGGATTTTGGCCCCGGATCGGTGTTGAGTTCCCAAATCGTTTGAAGTCGCGCCGCGCCCCGAGGGCCGGCGCGACGTCCGAATTCACGATGCAATCATTGAAAACAATTGCACCAAAACTGATAAATTACAAATTGACCGATCCCTTTCGCTTGCTTGTGCAATTCTAAGACTTTTGAACTTCACTAGTTTCACTAGTCTATGTCGATTAGAACGCTAGATATTTGAGAAAAGAAATTTTATTTCAAAGTCTAAACTGGAAAAACACCTACTAAAAATAAAGATAACTATATAAACATGCACATCATTTTAAGGTCCTTTTAGACGGTCATATCTGTTCTTGGTTCAGTTTTAATTGAACTGTTAGTTTTCCCTATGTGTAAAAACGAAAAAAAATTAAAGGAGAACGTTTCCGTTTTCCTTCAGTTTTTCACTTATAGGGAAACTGCACTGAGAACTCATATGATTGTCTAATATCCTAGTCAAAAACCTCAGTTTTATTGAAAGAATACTCCGCATTAAATGATCGAAGAATAATAGGATTAACATTGAAACACTTCGACAATTTTCCAAGACATTAAACGAATTTATACTTTTGCGTACAAATGTCATTTTCATTCTGTCCAAGGTCCCACAAGGCCACGTTCCGTGGACGATGGACAAAACACCACATTTCGCACAATCTTGCAAAATAAATCCACATTTAATCCGATAATAATGACGCTTGTTATAAATGTATTGAGCAACTACTGTTTACCGACAACACGAAACGATTTAATGATCAATAATGATCGATCAGGCATCAATAAAAACGACTGAAATGATCACCGACCGCAGCAGAGCGCGGAATAAATCACGCACTTAACACCTACTTGTTAGTTACTCGGCTTCACTCTCCTCGCCTTCCTTCTAATGATAATTTATTTCTCGTTTTGTCGCGTTTTGTTGTGCGCTCCGTCCGCTGCACTCCCAATTATGTGCGTGCTCATTAAACGCGCATAACTTCTGCGTCGTCCGCCGCGCGTTTTCTTCGAGCCCATAAAGTCCAATAATATTTTAATGACGACTCATTTCTTTAATTTTTCGGTGGGCACATTAACGGCGAGTGGTGCTCGCGCTTCATTAGGCGGCTGCTTTCCGTCCGACGCGATGGTTATTGATGACTAGCAATTATGATATAATCGAATTCATTATTTATTTTTTCGCCGCGCACAACCGAGGATGAGTATAAACGAGGTTATGTCTTGAGCGCGCATGCATATCGACATTTTCGTCGGTTTATATATTTTTTCTCTCCTCGATTCTTAATTTCTTCCACTTTGCTCTTCCACGCGCGTTGTGTAACGACATTAAGCCGCCGTGGTCATTACCGCCGCGCCGCCGCCGCTGCCGCTCGTTGTTGTTGCTGCGTCTTTCTTCTTTTATTATCTCTCGGTAGGCAACTTTCTTCCGAAAAATGTCTGCGCGAGGGATTTCCCTCTTCGCGCGCGCTCGCCGAGGTGTTGCCGAATTAAATATTTATAAACGGCGCGCGGCGCGTCGGCGGCATGTGTGTGAAAATCTCGCTTTTGTCGGAAATTAATCAAGCGCGTTTTCTAGTGTGTCGTCACGAGGTGTGATAAATGATTACGGCGATTGCGTTCGACGCGAGACGCCGGAGCTAGGAAGCGCGATCCGAGGCGTTCGGAACGGAACCACCGATTGAGTTATAAACGCAATAATAATAAGGATGTAAATGCAAATTTTCTACATTTTTCGAATATTTGTTCCGCTCTCTTGCGAGCCGATACCTTCCAATGCGAGTTGCTCTCGGAGACAAGGCAACTTACTAAACCTACGCACGCAGAGTTTCGGTGCGAGTTGGAGCTGCAATGTTTCCGAAAGGCGTAAACAAATTAATCTCTATCTCACCTCGTTTGTCCTTAAATATGTAAACAACAGTTCGTGTCGACGTTCTAAAACATTCCTCGAGTATTTGATTTATCGCTGTGTTTATTCTCTTATTTAATTTCGTAAATTTACGATCGAAATTATGGGTTATTATTCTCGTTTTGAAAAAGTTATGAAATTGGGCATCCGTCGCATCGGGCGGCGGAATCTCGGGAAGGATGGCACTCGCGAGGACTTTCTCGTCTTCTTCGTTCCTCTTCTTCTGCGCGCGCGCGGCGCCAACGCGGCAAAGTGGGTCGTGCGTTCGACGAATATTTTGCTTTGTAGTTTACCTTTATTTATTTATACGACGTACGCCGTGTACACATCCATGACAAACATTTCAGGTCGGTCCAAAATATTCCAACAACATTTTTACTAATAAGTGTTTCGACTGTTTGTTAGTGCAAGTAATGGACACTGTAAATGTAGAAGGCGAGATTATGGCTTCGGTCCGACAACTGCCGACTGCGTTCGCATCCCAGCTTTCTGCCGTTCATGTCTGCTCACTGCAGAGATTGCAATAACTTTGGCTGCACTTAACCGATTCCAATTTTATAAAGTGGAGTCTTTAATTGTAAATTGGTGTGATACTAAACTACAGTTAAAATTTGATCTTTATCGGAACGCACGATTGCGTACCATAATTCTCCGACAAACAAGCAGTGATCACGTCTTTCTAAGGGGGGTCATAGACGTGACGATTTTCACGAGACTTCTGGGCGAACGACAAATTGAACTGATTTGCTCAGTGTTGTTTGATACGACAAAAAGACAGCGTCATATCGAGGAAAAAGTTTAATGGTTTGAACCAAAATGTCAAATGCGTAAAACTTGGGTAAAAACGGATTGACCATGCTGCTCTTGACCAATAGCAATGCAGCAAAGTGTAATGAAAAATTCGCATGACATTGGATGTCAGAGCCATCGTATTGGCTTTGCAGACGATTTTAAACTATTTCCTCAATGCCAGAAAAATCGCATGCAACTTTCTTTGAGGACCGCTCGTGATGAAGCTGACGCACACGGTTCCTAACGTCTATGGCCCCTCTTAGGCCTGACTGTCTTGATATTGTAAATTTTAATTAAAAAATATCAAACGATTGCCACTTGCAATGATTTCCAGAGTGTTGTTTGCTACGACAAAAAGACAGCGTCACATCGAGCAAAAAGTTTAATGGTTTGAACCAAAATGTCAAATGCCTAAAACTTGGGTAAAAACCGATTGGCCAATAGCAATGCAGCAAAGTGTAATGAAAAATTCGCATGCCATTGGATGTCAGAGCCATCGTATAGCTTTGCGGACGATTTCCTCAATGTCAGAAAAATCGCATGCAACTTTCTTTGAAAACCGATCGCGATGAAGCTGACGCACACGCTTCCTAACGTCCATGGCCCCTCTTAGGCCTGACCGTCTTGACATTGTAAATTTTAATTAAAAAGTATCAAACGATTGCCACTTGCAATGATTTCCAGCGCCAGAAAGAGAACTTAAAAACGCTGCGCCTTGTTATGTTTTTGAAAGTGCTTCTTGGTAGTGTAGATCGATCCACCTGTGCGATCGCGACCGCGCACCTTTACATCGCGCATTTCACGTTGCACTTCGGCTCTCGCCGCCGACTCCGCGCGGCTCCTCACCATTACCATTACCATTGCCAGCTCGGCGTGCGCGCCGAGCCTCTTCGCGGCGGGCCCGTCAAACGCACCTGCGACGGTCGCGAACGCGGTCGTGTGCGCTGCCCCCGAAAGTCGCGAGTCACGCGCATCGCGAACTTTATCAGATGCACACGCGCAGGCGAAAAATGCGCCAGTTTCCATCCGATTCGTCCTGAACGCTCTCGAGCCGAACGTTCCCAAGAGCAATCGCGCGAGCGCCGCATGGGACACGAACGGAATAAAATGTAACCGCGCACGAGTGTCGCGAATCTACGAGTGCGCAAACTTTCGAACAAATGTGTTGATCCGAAGTGGCGACAAACTATCGACTGGATGTGCGAGTGATCTTATTGTTGTGCGTACAGATCGAGAGATTTTCGGCAAAATGGCTTCGATCATGTGCAGCAAGGAACAAATTAACGATATTATGGATAAAATGCACAAGGTATGCACGTCATATTGCTTCCTGGTATTTAAATTAATCGATTAACTTTTTTTATGACATAAAATCCACTCTAAAGTGCGCAAGAGACAAATGAACGGATGCCTGATTAATGGCGCGCTTTGCAAAGCCGCGCGCGCGCAGTTCGTTACTCGGTTAGTTAGCAGAGGATTCTGTCGGCATTTTCATCTGCACGTCGCGTGTTAATGAAACGCAGCGCGGCGTGCGTCGGCACGCAGTTGAAATTACAATCGCTGACAATCGCCGCAATCGCCTTCTCGCCGCGCGCCGCGCAGGTGGTGCGCAGATATCGCGAGATAACACTTATTCCGAGTGCGAAAAGTCATCGTCACAAAGTCAGCGAGTCACTGTGGCAAGGAGAGAATCTCCACGCCGCGGCTGACTTTAACTGCGGATTTGAAATAAAATGAAATTTATCGCCGAAGCGCACTAAAATCTAAAATGCTGTAAATTTCCAGTTGTAATTACTTTTGCTCGTTTGCAACCTAAATCATTCAGATTGTAAATGTTGGGCAGTAAAGTAAAGAGAAAATCCGATACTAAAAGAGCACACAGAGAATAATTTACAATTTGTTATTGTTTGTTAAGTTCTGCGCCTGCACCGCTCACGTGCAGTCGGTCTAAAAATGCCCTTTCATTGAGATCCGATGCGTTTTCTGTGTTTATATGACCATGGATGGCCTCCTTATCTACATTTGCTCAATTATTTAATATATCTGATAACAAGGCATTATTTATGAGCGTTTTACATGCTTTTACATTTTGCTTGCGATTATCATTAGGAACAAATTAGAAAACACGTGCCTAAAAGCCTAAACGTTTCACATTGCGCCGTGAAAATTGTCTGTTTTATGTGCAATATTTATGTTTTCTACATTCTCCGATAATTTTAAGTAAAATTAATGATCAAAACTACGATAACCTTGACATGGGAGCGGGAAAACAATTACGGATTGTAGCAAACGTCAACGCACAATTTCAGTGTCATTACTTTCTTAAGAAACAAACTAACATTAACATTAACGGTTGCATTATATTTCATACACGTTATTTCACGTTGCTTTTGTCTTATTTTCCATTGAATTGCAAATTGCAGAGATTTCAAGGCGCTTGTAAAGAACGCAACATTTCTCATCTCCTGTCAGTTTTCTCTCTGTTATCGATTGTGCATCGCGTTATAATGAATTTCTACTTTTGTTGAATTATAATTTAAATTGATACGCGTAATATTCCATTGAATAGAAAATGAGCGATAATAAAACTGTGCAAAGTTGAGGATTGGATTTGTAAAAAAGCGAATCTCTGAATGAGCATTAAATTAATAACTATGTAGAATTTTTTTGTTGTGTGAAACGATTTATAAAGATTTGCGCCATCTAGGAGAAATTAAGAACGGAAATGCTCCTGAACTAAATTAAAAACATAGACAAACGTCACTTCTTTGTCATTTTCTTGTAATTTGAGGCTAAAAATGAATCTATGTGTAATAAATTAATAATTTCAGAGAAAATCTTCTAGGTACGCCTAGAAAGTATGAAAAATGTTCCTAAACCAAATTAAACCATAACCAATCTTAAATTCTTTAGTATTTTATTGTGAAAATGCACAAAGCTGCTGGATGAGTAAAACATTAATAATATTTGTTCAGTTTCACTATTTAACAACATTTGCGCCATCTAGGAGAACTTAATCAATTAAATTGTAATTAAACTCTAGACATAACACAACCTCACTGCTTTGTTTCGCTCATTTCACTCGGGTATTACATAAAACGGTATTTTTCTTGTATAATTCTCTGGGAACACCTAGAATATGTAATATCCGACATTTTCTATGCCATTCGGCGCGTCTGCGACGCATATCTCGAACCTGCAGTTATTCGGTTGTCCGTGCTCGCGCACGTAATGCGCCGCGCGGTCTTGAGAGGTCTCGAACGCGGCGGTCCGGCGTCGAGAAGAGTTGTTGCGGCCGACCGGCGAAGAAGACCTATCGATGACCCAATAACCTATAATAGTACTAAAAATCATCGCCGGCTCGCCGGCAAACTACTACTACGCGTTCGCCGGCACACTGCGGCCATAAAACATCCGACATAAAAGTATCCACTACTTTAAATGCAAATAAATACATCATCGCCGACACGCAAGCGAAGAGGTGCTGGAGGCTCGCGTGCGTGAGATGTACAAGTGCGCAGGGCGTGCAGGTCAGAAAGACACATTAAATAATAACGCTAATAAAAATGGCGAAGAATTCGACTGAGGAATTATTAAAAAATTGTGCAAAATATTTTGAAGGCGTAGGGTTTTAAGTGTCACAAGTGAAAGCTCAACGGAAAATTTTAGCATCTCCAAACTTCACAATCTTATTGTTGGTTATATTTTCTAGGAACACGTTCTGGAACAGTTGTAATTTTATTCCTTAACATTATCATGTGAACAATTTAAATATTTTGATTGTGAGGACGACACGCTTTAATCTTGATTTCTGCGTCATAACAATTTCTCATCGCACTTTACGATGTTTACTTTTTTTGTCAACCGTGCGTTGCCGAGCATCGCCGCGCGGTTTTCTAGGTCGAGTGCATAATTTAAAAATTACTTTCCAGCTTCTCGGGCAAAAACCAAAACCTAATAAACATTTTGCCGTCTCACGGTTAAAAGTGATTGCCCTCTCGCGCGCTCCGGCGGTGCAGACTAAACAAAATGCGTTGCATAATTTGACACCTTATTAACTTGGGCTTTATTACTGCGCTTTGCGCCGGCGCGAACGCAAATTATTATCGAATAAATTCGTAGTTATTGCTTGTCTAAATACGCGATTGTTTCAGGTCGAATTCGATTGGCCAAATCTCTAAATTTCGCCACGTTTATGATTCGTCGTGTTTTTTTTTTCGGCCGCGCGTCGTGCGTTGCACTTTGGCGTTCGTACGAGTTATCGTGCATTGTGTCGGCGCGGTAAATTGAAATTGCTCGGCGTTCGCGCGAAATCGAAACTTCGCCGCAATCCGCGATTGCGTTATTGGTTATTAGCCGCCGCCGCTGGCCGAAAAAAGCGCGCGGAACGCGACCGGCGCCGAGCGGAACGTCAAATAGAGCATTACGATTTGCATAACCCGGCGTATAACAACAATACACCGACAGCGACACAATGGACTATAAGTTACAAGCGCAATGGAATCCGCATAACGCCATAACACTTGCCGGCGAAGAAACAAGTGTTTACACTCGTGTTATTTCAATGGGCATAAATTTTCATAAATTTTCGCTGCAGTGAATTTCTGAAATTGTAACTATTAGCGCCATCTCTCCATCGACTAATTGCGGACATATTTTCTTTTTTTTTCTATTTGTGCACTAAAAACCATTCTTATTTTTCACTACAAGGAGTGCGTACAAAATCACTTGTTCCACTGCTATCACGTCACTAATTATCATTTTTTCAAGCTGCTATTATGTGCCCTGTTTCATGATGAAAGCACCATTTCGGGAATGTTCATAATTTTTGAGTATTGGTAACACGGTTTTGATGATGATCAATGATTCTTGAGTTAATTTTAGCAAAATCAAAGTTTTGTCACAAATTATTCATAATAATGAGAAAATTTCAATATTTTAAAAGAAAAACATTGTTAGGACAGAGAAATAGGTTTAGAATTGATTTTCACAAAGTGGGCACAAAATTGTCACCTAAAAATTCTTCAAAATGTTGATTTAAAATTAGCACAGTTGATATTTTCTGTCCTAAAAAGAGGACAGTGCTAACTAGGTTTATTTAACCTACAAATTGCAAATATTAATTCATTTGGCGCAGCGCCCTCAGCTGTAAATCGAACAAACCAAAAGTAATTTTTTGGGACATTTAAAAAATGTTTTCGTATGCAAAACAATAATATCAGTTTTTGTTGAGGTAATCTCTAAAAATATCGTAAATATAGCGCCATCTACAATCGTAAATAAAGCCAAGCTCCAATTTTACATTTAATTTACTCACATACTATTAAAGCATTAAAACCCCAATGAAACATTTATTATCCAATTGGACTGTGTAATACCGGATTACGATACACTAGGCAAAATTCAATTAATTAGAATATGGCTATTTTCTGACTATTTTATAACGCATTACGTACTTATTTCGAGCGTTATGTCTGTTTACGAGATGACTCGCCGTTTTTACGTCCTAATTCGTTTCTTTTCTCGACTTTACAGGCGGTTTATTCCGATAAATTTGCACATAATGCGTTGTATTATGCCCGCGATTGCGATGCAATTGAGAATTCTTAATGTTAATTGGCTTTCCGATTGAATCGCGCGATTAGATAACCAAATCGCAGGCGAATATTTCAACAGAGCACGCCGGAATCCGCGCCGAAATCGCAAGAAATGAGAATGAAACACGAATAAACGTGAATAAAATAAAACGTGAATTGCGATCGATTCGGGACCACCACCAGACCGAAAAGTTTTAAAGAACGTATAACGAACAGTTTTATAATAGTTTATAGTATTTTATAACTTTATTCATGTTTGTACTATGCAGACATCCATTCATAATAATGAGTAGAGTTTCGCAAAATGTTTGATGTAGTAGTTACAACACTGAATTTTGCCTAAATATTAAAGGAAGTTTTATCGAAAGTTGTCAACAGTGTGTCGAATGATAACGAAATGCAAATTTCGTTTTCATTCCTTAACATGTTGTTTTTTTCTTCCTTATATATCGCTAACTTCTCTCACATTCCCAAAATGGTAATTTCGCTTAATTGCAAGTGAAGCTCGCTTAACTCGGCCGTGGCTTTGATTTCATTGATGTTTTTTTCGCGAACGCCTCGAGCGCAGACGATCAATTTCAGTTTTGGCGAATGCGAGTTTCAAGTTTACTAGCTCGACACCGATTCTCGAAATGGCCGTTTGAATGAAGCGCGCGGCCTGATTAATCGTCCAGATCCGATCGCGACGTAATTAATCGAACTACGACGTGCGACGCGCGACTTTCCGAGCTGATTCTAACGATTGGGCTACCTTCAGTAGTCGACACCGCGCTTAATTCAAATTGGCATCCCAGGCGCTTTATTAAATCTGTTTTTAAAGAGGTTTACGCTCGTTTTAATAGCTTAATTTTAGGTTCGATTAAGTGGCAGAAAAGGATTAATTTTTCACTTCCTGGACAGTTTTTATTCGACTTTAATGAGAAATTTTTACGAAAAGTTAATAGCGAGTTTTGAGTTCGATTATGACAGTGCGAAGTAGAAATGATTTTGATAGTTTCATTCTTGTTTTCAACTTGTGAAAATCAAAAGTACACAACGCAGAAACATCTACCTAGGCGCTCCATGTGCGAAGCGCGAAATAATTGTTTTCGTAATTGCACACGCGTAATTGTTTCTCCTGACAATGAGAGTGCAAGATTTTAATTTGAGAAAAGTGTGTCGTACACAACGAAAACGAACGTTACGGGCGTCGAGGCGAGACCGCAAGATGGCGCTGCAGATAATCGAGATAATGCAGGCGCTGGCACATTGTCTGTAAACGTTTGTAAAACATAATTGAGCGAACTGCTAATAGCAAACATGGGACATGCAACGAAGGCGGATTTAAGAATGCGGGGTATGCCCAGGCACGTAAACTATGTTAAAATGTTTCGAGACTTCGAGATCTTCGTAAAGAGACCGAGATCGGAGCGATGAGCGGTGAGATTCGCAAGCAAAGGTCAACATTGTATCTTCAACAACTTGAGTAATTGCTGGAACAATTTCAGAGTAATTTTTCACTTTCCTTCTCCTATTGTTTACTCTGTTTACATGTTGATTTTGCACGCACATTTTTGTTGTTAAAAGGCACGAAAACGTACCGCACAAGGGACATTTATATCGACACAATTTTAATTTATGTCGTAGGCTGTAGCAGATTAGTCAAAGTCCATTCGCACACGTTGAGTCAATTTGTATTCGGTTCGGCATGTCTAGGACTCCAGACATTTGCTGATAATGCTCGTGGGCCGATGCGAGCGATTTGTTAATGCATCGGTGGACAATGCGTCACAAAACGCCGCGTTTTCTGCATTACTATTTATTCGATTTGTATTAATATTTATTAACGTCCTTTGCATGCACTTTCAATCATCACAAAGTGTTCCACAGTGACCAAGAGTAATTCTAACAATTAGCAATTACTAATGTTGTTATACACATGGTATGTTCGGCTCAAATCGAAACGATCGTGCCGTATGATCGCCGATTACCGATCGCCGATCGCCGATCGCGATTGGCAACGTTATTATCATTTGGTGACCTCTCGAAGCGCTTTTTTCCGCGCCGTTCGTCGACCGCCTAATAAGCAAAACGAAGTCAAGTTAATCAAGTGCGGTGCGGCCCGGAGTATGTGCACCGAGGGGCATTGTGCAACGCGAAACGCACGCAAAGCTCTCTGGCGGCGCCGATTTCTTTCTCGTCGCGCGCGCGATTTGTAATACAACCCATGCGTTGCATCTCATTACAGTTACTTAGACCGCCGACGTTCGTCGATCTCGGATCCGTACCTCACCTGACGATCCTTCGCCGAGTTGGCGTGATGATAAAGCGGATTCGATTCGATTATTTAGAGCATGTGCGCTTCTGAGAAATTGACAATTTAACATATCCACTTGCCTATAATTGGAGCCTCGCAATGTTGAAAGATCTCGGCATCGGTGTTAAGTTAGAAAAGACCGTGTAACGGATTCCGCAGATAATTCGTCGCTCAAGTAAGGATGGATTCTGATAGCATGGTTAATTGTGCTTCGACGAGTGCTAAGCTCAATCTAATATGATCGGGGTATGTCGGTCAAAATTGGAATAATGCCTATCCATTTAAAGACATTGCGATATTTTTCGCCCGCATTAGAATGTCCATAACTTTTTATGAAAACAATTCGTCGCGGCAATAAGTCAGAAGTGCATTCATTAGCGATTCTTATGGTGATGAGCACAATTTGATATCAGCAATTCTTTCACAAGAAAAGTATTTATTCCAAGTTCAGCACTGGTGATCGCGGTTCTTAAAATGCTAACTCTAAGAACGCGATAGTCACGTCCGAAGTACCAACTGTTAGGGACATTTGCAATAGTTTAGCGATCAGTTAGGCGAATTTCGTTCGATGTTCAATGGGCATTGTGAGTTTATTGCGCGAACGCGTTGTTCGCTTTTATTCCTACTTTATTACGGTTTTCCGCCGCGAGAACTAGAGTTCTATTAAGTTTTGTTATCGTCTTCGAAGGTAGAGAAAGGTAATGGCGGACGACAGGTGCGATTATATGGCCGTCACCTGTTGCCTTCCCTCGCGTGAAGAGCAGCCGCAGCCGGCCGGCTGCTAACGCAATAAACGTTTGAAAGCCTTTGCATTGTAACGAAGCATTTAATGTCGAGTGCCCACTTGAACGAATTTGCGAAATTTCAAGAAACATCGACGAAAACATAAAGAGCCACCGTCAGCGCCAATTCCAACTACAACTCTTACGTGACCACCTTACCACAATTAGTTTTTATTGTATTTCGTCTGTTTTCTTTAGCTTGCTGACAAAAACCGAAAACGCTAATAAACAATAAACAATTAATTATTACACTACCAATAAATTCTCGCAGACGTGCGTCATAATAAAGGCATTACGTAACAATTAACATCTCCTCAAAACTCTCTATTGCATTGTCACTCGAAGCACAATTTGAGGAAGTATTTAATACCACAAAGGCAGCTGTCATTACCTCATTAGTCGTCGCGAATCGTGTTGCTTCGACTCGTCCATGGTCGCCGGCGGACGGACGATTTAAATATCGCCGCAATTCTGGAAAGAAAGAGTGTAAAAGGCGGCATAAATGAATGCACAATGGAAACCTAAGAAAGCGAAACCTTCAATTGTCTGCGCTGCGTTTTATTTGTGCCATCGCTCGATGCGTTTGTTTCGAAAACGTTTTGCGGACGTTCGAAGAGGTGTTTAACGATATAATTTACTGTGAACAGCATGTTCATGTCTTAAATGATCGAGCATTCTTTGTGAATAATGTTAGAAATTAGCTCTTTTTTATTTCTGCCGGACTATCGGAGTTTTCGTCAATTTCTGCTGCTTTATTTTTGTTTTTAACGCACGAATTGGTCACTCACTTTCTTTCGAGTTTAATTTGTATAAATTCGCATATTTGTTTCTAGTTTGTGTTGTGGCTGTGTCTGAGTTGTGGAATAATTAGATTTGTAATGGTTTTCAACTCGTCGAATTAGCACGGACAGATTCAAATTGTTAATGTGCAATTTCCTGGGCATTGGCTAGATGTCGTCGGGTGAGATTTTATCCTAAAATCATAGACAACTACAGTGAAATTCCCGCAACGTTGGTTATGACTTTGGCAGTTACCGAAAGTCAACAGTTGAATATTTAATTTTAAAAGAACTTTCTCGAAGGTATTCCGTTTATTTATACTATTAGAATTAATTTTTTTTCCAATTTTAAACCCGCAATGAACTTAACATTTTAAATTCTGTTGGTAACCTCTGTCAAACGGAACTAACGTTGGAAAAATGTCACTATATACCAATATAGACTGACTGACCACCCCTACCAGTTTAGGTTGATTTGAATATCATACTTCCAGCTGATACCAAGTAGAGCACTAATTTATTTAAATTACTACTTACTAAAGATTGTCAAAACTGAAAAATATTAATTTGTATTTATAATTAAACCACCAGATAGAATATGTTAATCTCACGTTTTCAATGTGACTGAATATGTACGATAATTTTGTATATCACGCTCAGACGAATGATGTTTTTAAGAAAATGCTTTCTTACTACTTTTTATATTTTCCACACAAAATTAATTTGACATTCTGAGTGGCTTTTATTGATTTTGACACAAACATCGTTTCCAAAGCAGCCTATCTATATCAGTGTGGTTGTCTATACCTAAAAATTAATGTATTACGTCCGCGACGCTAATGCGGCACAA
This sequence comes from Ecitodaemon sp. MM-2014, assembly GCA_030557295.1. NCBI lineage: Eukaryota > Metazoa > Arthropoda > Insecta > Coleoptera > Staphylinidae > Ecitodaemon > Ecitodaemon sp. MM-2014. The sequence goes on along the minus strand of JARRAA010025590.1, from coordinate 92,881 downwards.
ACAGCCTTCTGCGAATTGGTCGCAAAATCGAACGCCCGCAATTAAAATTCCTTCGGCGCGCAGATCACATGTCGAGCACGCGTATCGCACGTCGTCGTTTAATTAGCGCCGTTGCTGCGCCATTTGCGTGCGCTTTGTGGGCATATCGTTTCGCGGCGATTTGCATCGCGCGAAAAAAGTAAGCATAATGCGCACGCGCGTTTTCATATCGCGCTATTGACATTTTACCATTCCGAATAGTAATGGACCCCATACTGGCCGTCTTGCGGCAGTCGCTTCGATTGCCGGAGATATGCGAACGACGCAAGAACAGTAACTGCACACTCGTTGAATGATATAAATTATTCAAAACACCTGAAACGCGCAAACGCATAGAATGATGTAGGTGAGATCTTTCTTCACGACTAACGCATAGGCATTAATATTAAATTCTATGGTGCGAACGTACAGTGAGGACATTCCGAGTATGTGACATATAAGGGATATTGAAATTAAGTTTTTGACTATATGTGTCTTGTCATTTATAAATTCTCCTTTCTGGGGATGAATTAATTATCTTCTGTTTTTGTTACTTTTTTGTGTTTCCATCTACCGGTATATTCATCAATATGACTCTACTATATACTTTACATATTCTGTAACGTTATGTTACATTACGTTACGTTACATTGCGTTGATATTCACTACACAGCATTCCAATGAAAATGATATCAAACGCAAAAGTGTGCAGGTCCGCAGCAAATACTCCTGCGAAAAGCTAACGGTTCGCATTGGTAAGCGCTGTGATAAAGGGGGCGATAATCGATTCGATAGATTAATAGTCGACGCGTGCGCGACGCACGTTTTTCGCAAACGCATCGGTTCACGTGCGCGATCACGGTCTTCGTGTCACGTTTGTTGCGCGATAATTTGCGTCGGAAAATCATTTGCATCGGAATGAAATTATGTCGCACGCGCGTACATTTGTCCGGCGACTCGGACCGTAGGCGAACGTTGCGAAATTACTGGAGTCTCGCCCCGCAAGGTGTAGCTGGGTGCATCAAGGTTGCAAGCTATTTAATGTAGATAGAATAATCCGTGAGATGGATTCTTAGGAATCTGGAAGTAAATGTTGGTGTCTTTAGAAATTATTACCATTTATTGCCTTATTTATGGGCGGAGATGAGAATTTTATTGCCGCGCCATCTCTGTGCTCCGATGGGAACTGCGGGAACTGAATATTTTCTGCCTACGTAGTTTCGATTAGTGGATTTGCGTCGAAAATGTCTCCTTAATTCTTGACAACAATCTAGACCGCGCTCCAGTTGCGATTTTTCCTTCGCGTGCGCGGAATCATTGAAACGTCAGTGGAAATAGTTTTGCTCGGGGTTCGGCTTCACCTAGCCGCCGAGAAAATTGATTACATCTCCGCTTCGCGAGGCGAGCTTAAAATCGCATTTGTAATAATCACTTCCAGCGCATGCACCTAACGCGCACCACTCCCTGGCCGATCGCGTCCTAATCGAAGACGCCGCCGACGGTTGCTACGGTCGGCGGAGTGGAACCAACACGAGTGTCTGGAGGTCTAGACTCGCGGCTCGAAACGCGAAGATCCAGTGAGAAATGTGTGGAAATGTCGAAACAAGGATCGCAGACTTCGCTGACTTCCATGGCATTAGACGCCGACTTCGAAGCGGCGAAGAAGTAATAATATTTCTTTAATAATAACGGTGAAAATGAGATAATCAATGCTGCGAACGAGTCGTTCGAGTGCGACCATAAATTCCATCATTACCGGAATTACAAATATATGAGGATTGCTCCCGCACATGTAGAAATGTGAATGGCCAGGTGATTTGATTAGGCGTAAGGAATGATTGAATTTGAGAAAACTGTCGTCGACGACGACAGAGGATAATGACACTTCCTGGTGATGCTGCTGAAGGTTCCGAACGAGGCACAGATTTAAGTGTGGCGACATCTATCGAAATCTTTTGTATTTTTTTATTGCTCATTAAATGCCTCTCTATTTCCTTCGCCTCGTCCGAAGAGAAATGATGCGCCTCGCTTTACCTAGCTGCAAGCCTCGGCCGCGCGGAAGAAAAGCATTTTGTATGTTAATCGGCGAGTAAAAGCTGTTTTTCATTTAGTTCGGCTCGGCTTCGCTGCCTGCGATCCGCGCGATGCGAAAAGAAAAGAGAGACTTTTGCCAATCTGCATGGAATGTAGGAAACGAACACATTGACACGTTCAACGATTGTCGTGCGATTGAACATCGAGCACAGAAGCGCGACGGAAAGCGGGACACAAAGGACGAACAACAAAAATCGCTTCGCAGAAAATGGCAAAAGTCTCGCGCACATCTAGACTCCGGCGCAGGCTCTAGAGAGGCGAAGAATGAGGCAAAGATTTTTGGGACGCTTCGGAACGTCTAGGCCGCTAACAAATTACAATTGCAAATGGTACTCGTAAAGCTAATTTTATTTACATGTTTTGCTCGTTGCTAATTTCTTCGCAATCCCAATTACAACCGACCGCAATTAAATACAAACGACTAACGTCAGGCGCGCGGCAATCTTGAAACTGTCGAAATCGATGTTTCGATTTGGCTACAGGTCGCGTCTTTAAGTGCATTGGTATGTTTGGTTCTTACAATTAGCCATGAAAAGGCATTTCCTTTTCAACCTGCTTCGTCCATCGCCAGGTGAAAACACTCTTTCGTTAAGCCGCTTTATTCGTTCGAAGGGTGCATAAATTAGTTGTGTCGCTAGGAAACATTATTTTTCACTCCCCTTGGAAAGTTTCCCGAGTTTTACATTGATTGCCCTCGAATGCGTTTTTGTGACGCGACGTGCGTGTGAAAACTTTTCCTATTGTGCGTTTTATGGCGCCTTCCAGTTGTCCATTGAAGTTTTTCATAAATATGCGAAACTTTTAGTTCCGCAACGTTTTATTGTTCGAAGGGAAAATGTCGGCGGGGGATGATGCATTGGCGTGACTAATGGGAAATTTTTGTTTCAGGGCTTTCCCAAGTGCAGCTTGAAATTGCCAGCGTGGGATAACCTAACCAACGCCCTGCCTCGATTACACATCCCGGCCATGCCCGCCGTGCGCTCACGGCGCGGCTGGTGCGGCTGCCTACAAGTAAGTCGACGTTTGCGCCAGCGCCGTCTATCGGCGAGTAGCCATCAGCGTCGCAGGATTTAAATATTTATGCTAACGCGAATGCAGGTTATCTCTGCCGAGTGAAAATATCGCGATGAATATGTTTTGAAAGCGAAGCAGCAATTTCGTTATCATCGCGCGAGTCATTCGAAAATCACCGCGAGGAGGTCGAAGACAACCGAACAACTGTTATTAGTCTAATATTTATCGCTCGTAATTACGCTTTGATAAATTACACGCTTGTTGTTCTCCTCCCGTCGCGTTTTGCCTGATTTGCTCGCCATCGCGTTCCTATCTGCACGCGCGCGCGCGCGCCTTTCGTTCGCTTGGCGAGATTCAAAGATTTCTCTTTTTTGCTCCTACCTGCACGAGCACGTGCATGCGTTTCGTATCAATTCGACCATTCAACGATCTTCCTTATCATCTTTCACCGGCTAAAATATAGCGTGGCGTTAATAAAAATTTCTTTCTTCGTGGAATCGTTCGCGGCCGCGATTTCGATAGACCGCGCTCTCAATGTGTCTGACGGCTTACAGCCGCACTTGATTCGTGGAAATTCGTGCAGTTGCTCGACATTTTCGTTTGCATAATTGAGAAATTGGTCGAAGCGAAGCAACGAAATGTGGGTGCCTGCTCGGCGCGCGCGTGATAAAGATTCGAGAATATCGGAACGCGACGACGCGGACAGGAGGTGACGAAAGAATGAGAAATTCGGAGCCGCGGACTTGAATTTCGTCGGCGACCGTCGCGTTCGATGCTCGATGGTCAAGCGAAAGAAAGTCCGCGCGAACGCTCCCTAATCTCGCGCGATCGGCAGCGGCGAACGCGTCCGAGCGATAAATAACCTGCAAACAAGTATTAATTCGAGAACGCCCGATAATAGCCAATCGGATTGCATACCGGAACACGAGGCCTTTCCATATCGAGACAAATCGATGCAAAAGACACTTTTCCGTACACCGGTGCCTAGAGAACATGTGTTTTAATTAATAAAACTCGCGGCGCTCCGAACGCGATAAAATTTTATTTTCTTGTTCCGGCTCGAGTCCTTTCGACGTTATTTGTTTTAAATTAGTAATTTTATTATTTATTTGCCGCGATTATCGCTTAATTAACATCCCATAATTCTTCCTTTCGCTTTTCCCAACGAACGCAGCCTTCGCTAACATTAACATCGTCACTGGACGTGAAATTTATATTTAATTTTCGTTCGGCGTAATTTTCGAAATAATATCGATCATTAAATAACGACCGCGAATGCCGCGAAGACCGCGACCGAGACCGAGAGATGCACGCGAGTCCGTTAGTTGTTAATCTGTAGCGTAATGGACTAATTTTCGAGCTGGAGATAAATTTAATGAACGTGCATCGTTAAAACACGCGATGGAACTCCGCCGGAACACCCAGAATATGAAAATGCGCCGTTCGGACGTGTGTGATTTCGTTTCGTTATGTTTATGTCAAAAGAGGTTTAGAATGTTGTAGGCATTTCGCCGCGCGCACAAATTTTCTAATACCATTTAATTCCGCTTAACGACTGAGCAAGAATGTCGCCGCTGACGCCGAAGTCGCGTAACTTTGTTAAAGAATGCGGGGGACAATGCCGCCGAGGAAAATTAAGTGCGCCAGAGAAGATTATAAAGTTATTCACAGAGTTTTAAGGTTTTACAAGTTTTATAGAGTTCGTAGTAGATATATTTAGCCAAATGCAAAAGGACGCGTTTCGGAAACGCTTGAGAAATGCCGGAGAACTTTGTGAGAAGGTGTGAAAGTGCTCTTGAGGTGCGGAATCAAAGTCAACATCAAACGAAACGCTAGATGCTTGAATAAACGCGAATGCTCGGATGAATGTTGCCGTCGAGGAAGTAATTGACCGTAACCGAGTATAAAGCAGCGTAAAACCGCACAAAACGCCATAAAATGACAAATTAGAACAGCGACACGTTATTCTTAATTCGTGCCTCGACGCATAATGGAAACTCCGAGATATAGGCCAATACTTACGCAAGAAATTTTTTTCACTGCGATCGTAAAATTAAGTTCCATTAAATGATTTGCGTTTTTCTATCCTCTTAGACTTTTTTTTTTCATGTTCAAAGCGTTAAAATATTATGAAATTTGACTGATTTTTCAAATAACTCCAGTATAATTAGAAAATATTTACCGCATCGGCCGATATTTAAACTTCCAAGTTTTCGTGTCACTGCGACGTGAATTATCGGCAATTACGCGTTTTAATAGCGCCTGGCATTTTTGTTGTTAAACGCAAGCGACCGGAACACCGCGGCGATGCAATCATAACAATGATAATTGCGGCGCGCAGAGGCGCGCGAATATTATTGTAATTTATGCAACGCACCGTGATATTCGCATGTGGGGTCTGCCTGCTTTTATCTGTGGCACTTGCGCCGCATTTGCGCATTACGTGGATCGAATGTCGAACGAATTTCGCGCCCGTATTCGTTGTCAAAAGTCGGTTTCGGGACCGATTCGCGCCAAAAGTTCTGCTAATAAAAACGACCGTAAACTTTCCAATCAATGGAAATTCGCTGCTCGGCTTGTGCCATCTCACTTCCAACACAAATACATAACGTATAATGTTTTAATGGGGTTAGGTTAACTGCCCAGCAACCAGGGACATCTTAATTTGCAACGAGATAGTTTATTATAGCTGAATCGGTAGAATGTATAACGGTGACATCTGTTAAAGATATGTGTTACGTGTTACTATTATTTGTATCTAATGTGCATGTAATGGCTTTTTTCTATAAGGAAATACTATTTTTAATTATTTTTTAACTTCCCGTTATTATACGATTATGTTTTGCTTGTAATTGCGCGTGTAATAACACAATTTAAAACCTAATTATCTGTTGCACCTTTTTTCGCCGCACGAAAAAAAAATTATTCAATATTTAATATCAGATATGCGCCGATGTTATCTAATGTTTGTGTTCGTTACACACATATGGCCAATTATTCAAATGTAATTGGTACAAATGGTTTCTCAATGTTTTTTTATTAACCGCAAGTAAAAATGCGAATAATAAGAAAAGCAATTGTGTTCATACACTCCCAACTTTCTGGTCTGTCAGTTGGAGGTTAAAACTATCATGGAGTCGTTTCGCTCTCGAACTGTTAAGATACTCGCTTGATTTTAATAGAGAGGTAAATATTGGTGCGGCATCACCATGGGATAGGCGTATTTCGTTGAGCAAATGACTTGATATTTAAATTTCGTCATGAACCTCTCGTTAAATTTAATCGCACGCTCTGCACCGCCACGTTTCCTCTGAATGCTTAAATCTCCGCGCAGACGCAGACGTTAGCTCTTTAAAGGTCTGCAAAGTGCATGCGGTTGTGTGGCCGGCAAACGTTTTAATCAAGGCTGCCTTCGAACGAAACATGAAATAATTTAGTCGTCGCGCTCGGAAAACGAATTAAGTTTCGCGCTATTTTTGCGCGCGTATTAAAACTGCACGTCTTCGCGCGTCAAGACGCTTAAACAGTTGAACGTAACGTCAATTAAGTGTCATCGCCCAGAGGTGACTTTTCCTCGCGTCTCTCGCGCGCGGCCCGCCTGATCTTCACAATTCCGCACTTTTTCCGTTGTCTCTCTAACGCTGCGGCGATCCTCGCTAAGCGCCAGACGGTAGACTCCATTTCGACGCGAACGTTTCGCATCTCCTCGCATGCGTTCCAGCGCGCTCTTGTTCTCGGCAGCTTTTTGTTGTTCATCCCGTGGCGCTCGCAGCGGTGCTAGCGATTTTTGTGCAGGAATCTCCTCGAGGCCTTCAAAAGTCGATTAGACTCACTGCGCTCCTAGAGAACCACGAAGCGCGCCGCGAGAAGGCGAGCGCTCTCAGTCGCTTCGCAAATGACTTGTCCGCGATACGCGCTCGTATCAAAACGTCTACATTTAGCCGCGTTTTATCAACATGCTATTAACGTGTTGTCCGCGTTGTCTTCGAGTGCGCGAGACGCGATTCGCGGACGCGGACGCGCACGTAACGGAACAGAACGAAAACGAAATCCTCGCCGGTCCGAACTATAAATATTGTTATTAAAGCTTTCACGTTTGTCCCGCAAACATTGGCCGTTTGATGTTTAGCAGCGTTTAAAAACATAGCAAATAATACATCTCGGATTATAGTTATGAGCGACTCTTGAACGTTTTAACTATCGGTAACAAACAGTACCGGCTGGTTACTGCGTCTGGGACGCATCGTTCGTTCAAACATTCGCGCGCACGAAATGTGCGAAACTCCGGCCGTAATTACGGGCGGAAACTTTCTTTCAACTCTTCGGGCGAACACAATTTACGTGCAATTTACAATTTGTTGAAAATATAATGAAAATTGGACATCGTTTCGATATTTCAACACGTTCATTTAGTCAATCGACCAAGCGAATTGTAATAATTGCATTATTCACTTTGCTAATTAATTGCCACACTGCGTTGGCGCAATTTATCCGTTGTCGATGATTATTTTAGCAATTAATTCTGATTACTAGAAGCTAATGTTAGAAATAACAGTAACTCAACGTTAAGTAAAGTGCGCATGCCGTTCATCAAGCGGGAAGATTCGATTCTTCTTTAAGGATCATTTTCGCAACGTATAAATTGCACATTGCCATTGAAACGGGGGTTTTCGATTAAGAATTTGTCCTTATTATCGCGATCTACTTGCATGACCATTTTGGCTTTATTCTTTAATTTTTAGGGTAGTTTAATTTCAAACTGCTATCTATTCGAACCATGTAACAATTACTTGAGCAAACTCGAAATTGGCAATGATTAGTTTTCTAGTAGCTCTTGAAGTTTTGCAAAATGAAATTGAGGACGATTTGCAATTTCGAACGATTTGCACGCGTCAAATATTAACTACATGACAAGTCAGATAATATCTTACACCTTGAAATGCTTCAAAACCAAAGGCAGTAAAATATCGTCCAATCATGATTTTTAATACGGCCGGCTTGACATTTAAGGCATTAGACTGGATTTAGAACGTTACGCTTAATTGTGATTTCCACTTCTATTTTCAACTCGAATTTCAGCGTTGATAAATGTCTCGCCGAGCCGAAAGCTGTGCGATTGCAGATCAAACGCATGCGTGCACCGCGGGCCTTTGCGATTTTTACTTTCGGCGGTGCGCTCGGTGCTCTTGGCACTCGGCGAAAAGAGAAAATCGAATTCCAAACGCGGCATTTCTCACTAATCATACTCGGCGCGCGCGTGCAACATTTCGCACACGCGAATATACGCGACTGTGTCCGTCGGTTGATTCAAGGTGGACGCCGGAGCGCATTACCTGCGCCTAGATAATGTTTTCGACTTGGTTCGGCATAAAAATTGGACCTACCTTACTTTTCCCATACAAGGTACGCGCGAGGAGCAGAGATAATCATCAGCAGAGAAGAAATCGAGCGGGCGACTTGAGAAGTAATTGGGAACTTGGAGGAGTTTTTGTTTCTGGTGATATCTAGGAAATTCCTTGTTTTATGACGTCTAGCGTCCATAATTTTATTAATTTCTCGACATCGGCGGCGTCGGCGTCCGGCCGCACGTAATCGGATGCGAAGCTCGCGCAATTAACGAGGCAAAGCTGTAAATCACCGTCGCGAACGAGCCCCGGACAAACGCGCGTTTTTTTAAACAAAATTCTCCGCCGCCTTTTGTTGTTTCGCGATTACCACCGGCATCGGCACTGCCACGCCGCATTAGCATAATGAAATGAATTATAAATTATGTTATGCCGACGCGCCGCATAGTTTTATGCGTGTCTGGTCGCATGACATAAAAGAAATGAAATTTGCAATAAATGCTTGCTTAGATCTGCGCGTTCCAAAGGCATCCGAATCAAACGCCGACCATAAAAACTAAGAAGCGAAGGTTTAATTATAATAATCGTGATCGCTGATGATGGCAATAAGACGGCTAATTGTTAGCTATTTTACGTTGATTAATTTATGCATTTTCGTGTCCGTTAAAGGTTTTTGAAAAGGCAAATGCGGCGTAGCATCTCGACGTTGAAATTGATAGTGTTTTCCCTTTTATTTTGATAGTTTAACGATCGAAAACGCATTGCTGGTATTCGTTTTGTAGGCTTTTATGCAAATTCATTCTTTATTTTGCATCACTGGGAGAAATGAGCCCAAGCGGTGTAATTAAACGAGGCACCGTTTAATGAGCTGCGGTAAATTGGGCGTTAAGTTGTAAAGTTTTATTACTGCGCTTGATTGTAATCAAATATGTTAGCGTACATAGATTTCGGTATGTGTGGGAGATAACATGCGCGCGTAAGATTGCAATCATTAGATGCGGGTGTTTCTGATATTTTCGTTAATTGCAGGATGACGAACCGCCTGAAATTACGTACTGCGTGGTGGAAAACTCCGGGACGCTGCAAGCGATCACGCCCACCCAACCGATGCCACCGCAGGATGAGTTGGACGCTAAGTTTGCCGAACTTGTCGTAAGTATTAATCACAAGTGATAAAAGACTTAGTCCGAGGCGTTACATTCCCTCACGCCGCGAATTCATTCGTCGCGGGCCTTCCGGTAACATTTTAACCCAGTTTTATTAACGGAAAACTTCGCGTAGTCAGATGGGACTTATGGCAGCTGCGCATGCGCGAAATTGAATTATTGCACGCTTACTATCGGCGGCGAACATGCAAGTTAACCGCATCGATTAAGCTTTATTGCAAAACGGGAAAAACAAATGCAAACCAAAGCAAATCGTTGCGAGCCAGCCGAAGCGGGTTGCATACGTGCGCCGGCTGTTATGCTAATGCGAAATTGCGGTTCGCGTCGCAATTTATAATCACATTACGGCCACATTATTACCGGGTTGTTTTCATCTTTTGTGCCTTACTATATTGTAGTATTACGTTGATATCGCCATGCGGTAACCGGCAAAGAGTAATAACAAAAACTGTGCCGATGCCGACGCACTCAGATGCCGCATGTTTTTAATATTCTTTTTTCGCTGTGCGCAAATTAATATTTATTTACCTACGTGAACATGCCTGGCGTTGATTAGAAGTCATTTGTTGTTTTCATCGTGGCCTTTTTCGCTCTCCCGTGTTGATTTTCACCGGAACCGATGTGATATAACGCAACCGAGTTTATGTTCGCCAGCGCGATGCCATATGGTTGGTGGAAATTGCGAGTTATAATCGAATTTTCAGCGTACACCATTTTTATGAACGTTTTTCATGTTGTACTACTTGGATCGTAAAGACTCATCAGTAACATGATGCTAATATGATAAAATTGAATCAACTTCCGCGCTGATGTTACTCGTCGCCATGCTGTTTTGTTTTCTTTGCTTCATTTCCATGGTATCATTAGCAAACTCGTAGTCATTTTACAAACGAGTCGGCAGAAGTTCGAATGCGAAACGAAGGGAAGTGACGGAACATCCGGGTGCGGATGAAACCGACAAAAGGAGCATAAAGGCGAACTGATTGCCGGATTTGCGGATTGCGACGACGGAAAAGTGAAGAATGCGAAATGCGCGATCATCGGCTACAATGTGAAGGCACCATGCGGATTTATGAACGCGCGCCAGGATAACTGTACCACGACGACGACGCACACCTTCGCGGGCAGAGATGAATACAAAATGAAACATGCAGCACGCTAAGTGCAAAATGCGAGGTGCAGAATATAACGATGAATGCTGATGCGCTTGATGGCTGAATGTAAGCTGTATGTCAAGGCGATGGTAAATGATTGCAAGCGATCGCCATTGCCGATCGCGATATTCCGATCGCGGCGCGAAGATTTGCAAACGCAGCGCGACGTCCCGCGCCGTGTGACGCCATTACGGTCACTTTCACCGTCAAGATGCTGTCATAAAATGGCTGCCCGGGTGTCAATTCCCGTCGACATTAAAAATCGATTATTGACGATGCGGAGTCGACATAAATCGCGAAAATAAAACGGAATTCCTACGCCCGGCAACATAAAAAGTGAAACTTGCGTTTCACTAATTGCGAGACTTGAAGCACAAAAACTTTAACACTCCGTTAATCGCGTGGCATTTAAAATAAACTCCTGGAACAATGACTTCGGTGTTATTTAATTGAAGCTAAACAATGAATTGAGCGATTTAACATTTAATCATGACTTATAAAGTTTAAATCGTTGGAGAAAAAATGGCGCAGTTATATAATGGCATACTTTGCGACAATTGCATTTTCATTTATACTAAAATCTCGCGAATGCGTAAACTGCGGTTGACTTATGTTGGCGCTAATTACGAGGTAAACGAGGAATGCTCGATTAACCGTTTGTGGCATGACTTTCCAAGCATTTTCTGCGAACTTCAGTCGTGGTTCCGCATTTTTGCGATTTTCCAGCTAGTCGCCCACATTTCCAGTCCATTCTTGCATTGTTCGCATTTTTTACATCAAAAGTATATTAGCTAATGGATTTCTCGCGTTGTTCATGTACTTGTTTGAGTTCTTTCGATTTATTTTGGAGTCAATTTTGTTTTTCTTGTGTTTTCACAGGAGGAACTTGATTTAACAGCGCCCAACAAGGCGGCTATGTTGAGTCTCCCTTCGCAGAAGAAATGGCAGATCTATTGCTCAAGAAAGGGCGGCGAAGACAGCGTCGATTTGGCTCAAGGACCGGAACACTACATAGAAAGACTGCAGACCTTAGCAACTGTAATTATTTGTGTGTTTGTTTTAATAAATGCGAGATTAAATACTGTTCTCTTTGTCAGTTGGAATATCCCGAAATGAACACCGACGAAGAAATCCGCACGCGAACGAAACAAATCGACGGACTCAAGACTGCGCTTCGTACGTCCACACATAGTTTTGTGATAAAATTTATCGAATTGGATGGACTGCCAGCACTCCTAGACTTCCTTGCAAAAATGGATTATTTTACAGCGCAGAGCTCGCTTCACACGAGTATCATTGGCTGTGTCAAGGCCCTAATGAACAATTCCGTAAGTTATTCGCTTTGTTCGCGAACTGTTTCATGAAAGTAAAATCAATTATCCTTCAGACTGGTCGCGCTCATGTGCTGGCCCATCCTACAAGCATTAACACCATCGCTCAATCGCTGAGCACCGAGAATATCAAAACCAAAATCGCCGCGCTGGAAATCCTCGGCGCAGTTTGTCTGGTTTCCGGAGGACACAAGAAGGTCCTGGACGCCATGTTGCATTACCAAAAGTACGCCTTCGAACGGACGCGCTTCCAGGGCATTATTAATGATTTAGACAGATCAACTGGTGTCTACCGTGACGAAGTCAATCTCAAAACAGCCATCATGTCGTTCATCAACGCTGTATTGAATTATGGCCAAGGACAAGAAAATCTCGAGTTTCGCCTGCATCTGCGCTACGAGTTTTTGATGCTTGGTATTCAACCGATTATTGATAAGCTGAGGCGTCATGAAAACGAAACGTTGGATCGGCATTTAGACTTCTTCGAAATGGTTCGTAATGATGATGAGAAGGAGTTGGCCAAGAAGTTTGATCAGGAACATATTGATACCAAGAGCGCCACGGCCATGTTCGATTTGATCAGGCGGAAATTGAGTCACACACCGGCCTATCCACATTTGTTGTCTCTATTGACACATTGCCTGCATTTATCTAGTGGTTGTGATGGACAATATTGGATGTTGTTCGACAGGATTGTCCAGCAAGTGGTTTTGCAACAAAATGAGATCGTCGAAGGAAAGCGGAAAGTGGCAGATCCCGATGTGTCGCCTATACAGATCAACGTTAAGGAGATTGTACACTTGTTAGCTAAAGAGGAGGAACTTGTTGCTGCCAGAAAGAAAGCCGATGAGCTAGAGAAAGAGAACACCGACATGTCGGTCAGATTAGCCAAGAAGGAGCAAGAATTGGATCAGAGAACTCAGGAGAAAGAAGACTTCGAGACAAATCTCTTAAGGATCAAAGAGCGTTTGGAGAAGGAAACTTCTACTCACATTGAGACTAGACAGAGATTATCTGAAATCGAATATAGAGCTGCGGAATTAGAGCGACAAGTGAATTGCGAAAGGGGCGAGCGACATCGTTTGGAACGCCTAGTAAGCTCGGGCAATATCCCCGACGATGCTAAAGTGATCGGTTTAAAGAACTTGGAAGCAAATGGTGATATCAAGAGCGACTTTAAAGCAGCACCTCCACCGCCACCACCTTTGGCCCCGCCTCCTCCGCCAGCACCAGGTCCACCTCCGCCACCTTGCGCACCCATGGCACCACCAGCACCTCTGAGGATGGAGATGCCGAAGAAAAATGTGCCGCAGCCTGGAAATCCGTTGAAGTCTTTCAACTGGTCCAAGTTACCCGACGCTAAAGTGAATGGAACGATTTGGAGTGAGTTAGATGATACTAAACTTTACAATGCCATGGAGTTGGACAACATTGACAAGCTCTTCTGTGCTTACCAAAAGAATGGCGTTGCGGTAAGTAAATATTTGAGTTGTGGCCTGACCTACAATTAATTTATTTGTGATTTCAGAATGAGGGTTCCATTGAAGATCTCCGCCAGTTAGGCTCCACCAAAAAAACGAAAGTGCTATCGGTTATCGATGGCCGCCGTGCGCAGAACTGCACTATTCTATTGTCGAAGCTCAAGATGTCAGACGAAGATATTACCAAAGCTATTCTTAGTATGGACAGCAAGGAACAACTGCCAATGGATATGGTAGAGCAGTTATTGAAGTTTACCCCATCGCCTGAAGAAGCTGCCTTGTTAGAGGAACATAGTGACGAGATCGATTCGTTGGCACGTGCGGATCGATTCCTCTATGAAATTTCAAAGTAGGACAATAACATAAAATAATTTGTTAATTAGCTTACTAAAATCGGATACTTTACAGGGTCCCTCATTATGAACAACGTCTAAGAAGCTTGCATTATAAAAAACGCTTCTTGATCAACGTAAATGAATTGATTCCAAGGATTACTAATGTAATGGAGGCATCCAGGGAGGTTTCTCGGTCTAGAAGATTGAGGAGATTGCTAGAGATTGTGCTGGCACTTGGAAACTACATGAACCGTGGTGCTAGGGGAAATGCTTCCGGTTTTAGGTTGGCATCTTTGAATAGATTAGCTGACACTAAGTCTAGCGCAGCGAAGGGTACCACGTTGTTGCATTATTTAGTACAAATTTTGGAAAAGAAGGTAAAAAATGAATGTTATAAGTGTATATTTTCTTAAATATATAATTTTAAATGTATTTATGTTTGGGGTTTAGTTCAAGGACATCTTGAGAATGGATGAGGATCTTCCACATGTCAGGGATGCTGCCAAGGTATCTCTGGGTGAATTGAACAAGGATATGGCACAATTGCGTGCAGGATTGAAGGACGTCGCCAAAGAAATTGAATTCCATCGTGCTCAAAGTCCGGTGGCAAATGACAAGTTTGTGCCTGTCATGCGGGAGTTTCAAGCAACGGCAACATGCAGACTTGCTGAGATTGAAGATCAATATCAAGATATGAAGGTATAACTTTTAAACTTTTGTAGCATGAATATATTTTAATGATCGTATTAATTTACAGACACGTTTCGACCGAGCTGTTCGTCTTTTCGGCGAAGATCCAAGCCAAATCCAACCAGACGAATTCTTCGGAATTTTCGATAGTTTCCTCAACACTTTCCAAGAAGCACGCCAAGATAATGAAAACATGCGCAAGCGCCAAGAAGAAGAAGAGAAGCGTGCCAAACAAGAGGCAGACCTCAAAAAACTTACTCTTGAAAGGAAACATAGTCGAGAGGGCATTCTTTCAACAATCAGCAAAACGATCGGCTTGAAGAACGGTTCCAACGGCGAGAGCAACGACGCCAAGGGCGAGTTCGATGATTTGATCTCCGCTCTCCGTACGGGTGATGTTTTCGGAGAGGACATCGCCAAATTTAAGCGCTCTAGAAAGAACAAAATCGGTGCCGGTAACTCACCGCCGAGACGAAACTCGGTTAACCGTGACGATAGTCGAGAGAGAGTTATATCAAACGGCAATCGGCGACAGTAAATATTTACTCCTAAGAAACTGCGTCAGGTGTCCTATAGGGCTTCGAAATTTGATAACTTTGTATGTTTCTCGTGCGATATATACTTGATTACATCACAATACCAACACCAGTTTTATAGCTGATAATCTGGTGATTTGCGCGAAAGTTATGAAATTTCTACTGGAAAGATAAACTGAGTGAGGCGAAGATGTTTTTGCTCATATTTACAAACTGCGGCTTTTTAGAAACATTTTAAACGTAGCGATTCGATTGTTGTCTCATGCAAATTACTTAACGAATAATAATTAACATTATTATGATGATGTATCAAGCCATATTAATTGGATAATCGGATGTAGCTTTTATTTAGACGACGTGGTGACGAAAGTTCGAACTGATTTTACGTAAAGAAGTATAAATGTAACGCATAGTAATATATTAAACGAATGGATCAAATGAAACGAGAGCAGAAATTGTAATTTTTTGTATAGAACATTGGAGGATGCAAAACAAACAAATCTTTAGTTTCGTAAAACACGAACATGTACAATTAAGTATTTTTCTTCTGTATTTTATATGATATCGGACCAATATTTCTACGAATATTGATACAAGCATTGTACAATTTTGAAACTTGTGTTCAGTTTCAGCGTCTGCTCTGCGCACTCGTTTATTCTCTGTATTATTTTGTAATTATTATGATTTTCGTTGTCGAAGCAGGCACGCCTAGCGTGCATCGAACTTCGATGACTTTTGTATAAATTTTTATTGTTGTTTTTCTTTGACGTGTACGTACAACTTATGTATATTTATTTATATGGAATTGTAACAAACTTTTAATAATACTGCGGATAACGCTAGGTAGTGCAACGGCCGAGGAAGCATCTCAATTATAACCGAGTACAGTTTGCGTGTCGCTAGCTGATTTTGATTTGCTTTTTTTGTCACTCTTTACTTACCGGTAAACTATAGTAGATATCAAAAGACTGTGAACGCTGTGGTTCCTCCACAGTACACAGTATAACGGTGAAACAATTTGTATGTTTGTATTACGTAGGCAAACAGGCGTTTAGTAGATAAATGTTACAGTTTTTATTATTATTACTATGATGAATTATTAAATGATTATTATTGAATCATTTCCTGTTTTATTTATTATTGATTACGATTTAGATCGTCCTCTAAATTGCTTATGATAATATAGTTTAAACTGCCTCACCAGGACAGCAATCCTTACTGCTTATCTAAGATACTTCACAGAATCATAAAAGTATATTAATATATTTTAAACTAATATACTTTTGTGATTCTGTGAAGTGTCTCAGGTGAGCAGCAAAGATTGCTGTCCTGGTAAGACAGTTCTTACTGACACGATCATGCCAACTACTAGCGGGACGATTTGTAACAATATACAATACTGTTCTGTCACAATGCATAAAGTTAAACTTCCCAAATCTTTATACTGAAACTATGGCAACTCCTTCGCTGTCCCAGAAGTATGCGTTTGATGTATATTGTGATTTTTTAAAATTCTATTCACTTTCCCCAGGGCCTCCATATGGCACTAGACTAAATGGTTTATATATAACGACCTTCTGCTAACCTTGTTTTCAATTTAACTTTGGATTTTTTTTTTTGAATAAACAAAACGCATAAATTGGACATAAATACCTATAAATTCCTTCGTTAAGAATTTTGTAAAGGGTTTGCACAAACAATGCAAGAACAGTGTGAATTGCAGGAATGTACCCTTGCAACACTGTGTCAATGTTATGCTTTTTTATTTTTTAACAAAAGAAATGTCTGAACCGCACAATGGAATGTGCTTCTTATGTTAAATTTATCCAAACACGTTCTGGTACATGTTCTAATGCATTAATTGTCAGTTTCAACCATAAACTTCTAAATTTCGATCATTCCGCACACGCGATCCGTGGGTTTTCACTCACCAGTGTAAATCATGTGAAACAGGGAAAAGTACTGAAGATACAAATTTTCCTGTATTTCGATTCACTATTTAAAAAAATATTTATATTGATAAAACAGTTTTATATATATTTAAATATTTCTCAATAGGATTTACCGTGCGTTACTATGAAGTATTTGCGAAACCATTCTGGCTATTCCTAGAATTACACATAAAAACGCCTTCTTACAACGTCAAATTGATAATATCACATTCCCTGAAGTCAACATACCGTAGTTTGCGTCGTTAATCATACTTCGCCATCAACCGAAATGGTATAAAAGGTGCTAATTTTGTGTCGTTTTTAATAGACCGAAAAACATTCTCAATATAACAATGAGGTATCTCCAGTGGGGTTTCGGGTTTTTGGTGTTTGTGGCTGTTACTTGCAGCGCGGCCTCCCATAATAAAGGTATATAATTAATTGTGATTACGTTTGAAATTTCCAAACATTAATTTGGTGCGTATTGGTAATGAAATTTGGTGGAAATTTATAGGCCACGCTAAGTCCAAGCCTGCCTCCAAGTCCAAACCCCATAATCATACAAGTCAATCTGCTCTGGTGACGAAATCGGCACGTGTTAAAGATAATGGATCCTGCAATTGGGTTTGCGATGGAGATGATCCAAATGGAAAAAATGTCACCAAGTGTAAGTTCATTTGATTTAAAATTACTTATAATTTTGTTTAATATTTTACCCTTCGGATGAATTGTTCGCCTCCCAAACCAATAAGTCATATTTTTGCGCACCAGTGCGCTATTTTTGAAATTTGAAACGAAGACTTCTAACTAGACCTCTTTTCCTAAAGAGTGAGTATAGATAAATTGCCCTTTTTGTGAATTAAGCCAATTAAACGTTCCCACGTTACTCCGTCGCCTCCGATTACGCATATATCGCAATATATGTACAAAATCTTTAAGAAAACAGTATTTTTGTTTCATTGTTTCATGTTAATATGATATTTCCATGATGTGTAACCGATTTTTAGATTTCCTATTACCAGATCGGGTATCAAAACCTGGATTAATTGTCATTAATTTTTATTGCCAACTTAGAATCTTTCTATTCAAAATTGCATATCCATTGCCATTTTATGAACAATCTGATTATGTTTATTGGAGTATGTTCTAAATGTTGACATCGACGAAAGATGTTCGTCTCAGGGACGGATTGTTCCTGCTTACAATTAGCTTTAAAAATTCCTGATCCGTCCGAAGGGTTATACAAAGTACGAAGCTTTGTAATGTGTTCCTTTATATACTTTAAAATTAAATGCAATTATAGATCCAGATGGTTCATGGTCCTATCAGATCCAGTTAGATGTCGATTTTGCTATAACCGTAAGTTATAACAAAACCACTGCCTTCTTGACTGTCTACAATCCCAAACTAAATGCCACATGGGTCTCAAATGGCTATTTCATCGCCGTTTTCAATCTATCAACCGGCAAGTGTTTGCTGGTCGATGCAAGAAAGAAAATCTTCAACGTATTCGCTGGCATTACTATTGAAGCCATTCGTACCCAAGCTGAATTGATGAGTATTATCATCCAACAAGTTAACATCGTATTACGCTCTTCCATCGAATTGGCCGAAAAAATCAGTTATAGCTTCGAGGGATTCTTGAATAGTCTAAAAAACAACGACCTGGTATCTTTCTTCAACGGCAGTACAGATTTTGCAAAAGCGTTCCAACTTGATTTTGGTATCTACTTCGAGGGTTCAATCAATATTGATGGATTTGGTTCCCTGCTGCGACCTATCTTCGTCGGAATAGACGTAACTTCTAAAATTGGATTAGAGCTCTTCGAAAGCATCAACGGGGCAATTAGCTATGGAAACAAATTAACTATTGGCACAATTAATTTGATATACTCTAGTTTGGGCAATATTGTCATTGATATCAATACGTCTATCTTTGCCAACATTAACAAAGGAATTGCATTTGGAAAACGCATCTTTGAATTTGTCCTGGGCATACCTGGTAGCTTTATAAACGTGGTAACTGGTGGCTTTAAGTTTATTGGAGCTTATCTATCGTATTCCATCGGTATAAAAACTGATGGCAGTTATCTTATCAATTATGGCACAGACGACGAGAAGTTCACCGTGAGCTACAACAAAACTCTTAACACCCTCAGCTTCTACAATGACCAACTGAATATGATAATCATAGCCGATGGAAACGTTGGCATGTACGGGATCTTCAAGAAAATCAACGAAACATTCTATGCCGCATTAGTTGTGAACGTCATCGGAGAAGCTAAAGTAATTGAAATCAATCTGGAGATGCTGCAAAATGCGAAATTGGACATGCAAACTACTTTATCGATCATTGCTGAGGCATTCCAGAAAAATCAGGAGCTAACTGCATCTGTCCAATATTACTTCAATTTTACGGCATACGTTGATGCCTACTTCAATGACTTAGATCTTACTAACATCATCGATATTGATACAAAGACAATATTAGATCTCCATTTCGGCGCTTACTTCGAATACTGTAAGAAAAACGATGGTTTGGACCTGTTCATTGACTATCAGGTATCATTCATATTTAACATCAATCTGGGAATTAATGTAATTGGATTGAATTACGCGAAACTTATGAACGAACTTTATCTTAAACATAATGGCAAGTTCTCTATTGCAATCATGGCCGAACTTTACAAAACCTCTGTGCTCCAGCTGTCCGCCGGAGGAAGTGGATTTAGTAAATTTGTCTTTGGTAACGTATTATCAATGTTGGAAATTGTTAACGGGGCAATCGGTCTTGGACAGACCATACTTACCATTCCCATCAAACTTTCAACGGCTTTCCTTGACGTAGTTAGTGGGGGCTTTAGTATTTTGGCCAGTTGGGTTTCCTTTAATTCTGGCAAAAACAATGATGGCAGTTACATCATCAACTATGGCAATGATAGTGACAAATACAGCGTCAGCTACAACAAAACCCTGAACACACTTAGCTTCTACAGTGATAACCTGAAGTTGGTCATCATTGCTGATGGAACTACCGGAATGTACTCCATATTTAAGAGAGTCGATGGTACATTGTATGCTGCTTTAATCGTAAACGCTGCTGGAGAAGCTAAAGTAATCGAAATTGACCTGGAAATGCTGAAAAATGAAGAGTTAGATATCCAAATACGCTTTTCCATTCTTGCTCAAGCATTCAAATTAAACCAAGAATTAAATTCTTCAGTTAAATTCTACTTCAACTTCAATGCTTATATCCAAGCTTACTTCAATGGAACGGAATATACTGATATTGATGAAGAAACGAAGAAAATCCTTGAACTTCACTTTGGAGCATTCTTCGACTATACCAAGGAGAATAATGGCTTGCAACTGTTTACTGACTATCAAGTATCTTTCGTCTTTAACATTATTATTGGAAAAACAACGATCGGAGCTAACTTCGCCAAACTTATGAATGAAATTTATTTAAAAAAGAATGGCCAGTTCAAAGTTGAAGTAATGCTGCAGTTGTATCTCAGCTCAGTCATAAGCCTTAAAGCAGGGGGAAATGCATTCAATCAATTCATTTTTGCGAATGTACTTACAATTGCTGGAATAGTCAAAGATGCGATCAATTTTGGGAAGGATATCATAACTATCCCAGGTAAACTATCCGCTAACTTCTTAGATATCGTTGCTGGAAGCTTTAATCTGGTTGGATCTGCGATATCATTCAGCATTGGCAAGAACAGCGATGGTGGTTATCTCATCAACTACGGAAGTGACGACGACAAGTACAGCGTCAGTTACAACAAAACTCTGAACACTCTTAGTTTCTACAGCGATAACCTTAAGTTGATTATAATTGCCGATGGAAATGCTGGCATGTACGCAATTTTCAAGAGAATTGAGGGAACACTTTACGCCGCCCTTATTGTCAACTCGGTGGGAGAGGCAAAAATACTCGAAATCGATTTGGAAACATTGAAAAATGAAAAATTGGACATCCAAGTACGTTTCTCTATAATTGCTGAAACCTTCAAATCCAATCAACAACTGGAGTTTGGTGGGAGATTCTTTTTCAACTTCAATCTTTATTTGAGTGCATATTTCAATGAAACGCAGTACGAATACTTTACCGATGAACATGATATGGAAACGAAGAAACTCCTTGAACTTCATTTTGGTACATTCTTTACCTACTGCAGAGAGAATAAGGGAAATGCACTTTTGGGAGAACATGGAGTTTCTATGATGTTTAATATTATCGTGGGCACCAATGCCATTGGAATACAATACGCAAAATTGATGAACGGATTATATGCGGATAATGATGGGCACTTTACTACTGAAATGATGGTTGAAGCATATATTGAAATGCAGATTAGCTTGCAAGCAGGAGAAAACGGATTCAAAAAGTTCGTGTTTACTAACGTCTGGAGAATATTGGATGCTATCAAATTTGGTCTTGGAATTGGCCAATCCATCGTCGATATTCCATTCAGTTTATCCGCGTCGTTCCTGGAAAGCGTTGCAGGAGGATTCAATGTTCTTGGGGCCTACATTAAATACACTTTTGGTAGAAACAGCGATGGTAGCTATCTTATCAATTACGGGAGCGACACCGAAATATACAGCGTGTTCTACAACAAGACTCTGAATAGTCTCGTCTTCTACAACGACAATCTTAGAGTGGTCATTGTTGCCGATGGAAATTCCGGCATGTACTCCCTCTTCAAACGCGTTAATGGAACACTCTACGCCGCATTAATCATTGACAGCACGGCCAAAGCTAAAATTGTAGAAATTGATCTCCCAGCCTTGATTGAGGAAGACTTCGATATTCAAGCTCGTTTCACAATTGTTATCGAGGCTTTCAAAAAGAACCAAGATCTATCATCTCATAAATTTACGTTTGACTTCTTGGCATATATCACTGCATTCTTTGATGGTTCTCTAGATGAAAGCAAATATAATGTGGAATTATTAGAAAAGCTTGACCTTAATTTTGGAACGATCTTTGAATACTGCAAGCAGAACAATGGAGTTAAACTACTCAATCGTTTCAAAGTATCATTCCTGTTTAACATCTTCCTTGGACATGACGTAATTGGTAAGAATTTGGCAAAACTTATGAACGACATTTATCTACATAAAGACGGCAAATTTACCGCCAAGGCCATGGCTGAAGTTTACATCGGACTATCATTCAATCTTGAGGCTGGAGCTGATGGATTCAAACAATTTATCTTCAATCGGGTGCTTTCTATCCTGAAAATAACCGAGGCAGGAATTAACCTGGCAAAGAAAATTGTATACATTCCATTTGGTGTAACAAATTCGATCGTAAATAGTGTAACTGGAAGTCTGAATATCATCGGAACATTCTTTGAATACACAATTGGCCGGAACACCGATGGTAGTTATATAATAAACTATGGAAATGATTCTGACAGATGCAGTTTAAGTTACAACAAAACTTTGAATACTTTGACTTTATACAATGATAATCTGAACATGATCATTGTTGCCGATGGTACGGTTGGTATGTATGCCATTTTCAAACAAATTGACGGAACATTATACGCTGCCTTAATTGTGAACGCTGCTGGCGAAGCCAAACTGATTGAGATTAATCTACCGTTTATGAGTGATGAAGGAATGGACCTCCAATTGCGTTTCTCATTGATTGCCAAGGCGTTCCAGGGAAATCAAAAACTTAATTCCAATGTCAAGTTTTACTTTAACTTCGGCGCTTTTCTTCAAGCTAACTTTACTGGAAAATCTTATTTTACAAACGACAAGGATGTCGAATTAAGGAATAAACTCGATGTTTATTTCGGGGCATTCCTCCAATACTGTAAACAGGAATATGGACAAGATTTTGCACTAAATAAGTATCAGGTATCGGAGATGTTCAGTGTCTTTGCCGGAAAGAACGTCATTGGAACAAACTATGCCAAACTGTTGATTGAAATTTACACCAAGAAACAAGGTAAATTCACCGCCAAAGCCATGATTGAAGCATACCTCATCATCGACATTAATATTAAAGCTGGTAGCAATGGATTCCAACATTTTATCTTTAGCAGCGTCTTGGCTATGTTGCAAATATTTGAAACTGCACTCAGCTTCGGCGAAACTATTGTAGACGTAGTCCTGGATGTACCTAATACTCTTCTTGGCATCGTGTCTAATAGCTTTAGCCTGGTTGGAAGTCTATTCAAGGTTGAAACCGGTAAAAGCAAAGATGGCAGTTATCTTATTAACTACAGCTCAGATGGAGTGATGTACAGCGTTAGTTATAACAGGACTCTAAATAACATTATTTTCTATAATGACAAACTTAAATTGATCATTTCTGCTGATGGTAATTTGGGTATGTACATGATATTCAAGAAGATTGATGTCAAGTCTTATGCTGGTTTGATTATGAACGCCCAAGGAACTACCAAATTGATTATACTTAACTCGAAAGCACTTGCTAATGCTAAATTAGAAATTCAACAACGTTTTGCTATAATTTCCCAGATTCTTAAGGATCAAGCAGATGCGAAAGAATCAATTGAGTTTGATTTCAATGCCTACATAAGCGCATTCTTCAATGGAACTAATGATTTTACTGGCATAATTAATTCCGAAACTCAGACAGCACTTGAATTACACTTTGGAGCTTTCTTTGGCTATTGCAAAGAGAACAATGGTCAAGAACTACATGCGAAATACCAGGCTTCGTTTATGTTCAACATTATCGTTGGAGGCAACGCGATTGGAAATAACTTTGCAGTTTTGATGAACGACATTTATTTGAAGAAGGAGGGTAAATTTAAGGCAGAAATAATGATTGATGCACACGTTCGCGTAAACGAAGCAATCAAAACTGGTGGTCAAGGATTCTTGTCAAATCTCTTTGGGGATATATTCAAAAGTATATTGGAACTACCAGGAAATATCATTGGAGGAGGTTTACAAATAATCGGAAACATCTTCAAATTACCAGGAGCTCTGTTCAACGCCTTTGCGGATATCATCAACATTAGTGGAAGCGGTACGTTCTCTATCTCAATCGGTAGGTGCAAAGATAATGGTTTCTTGGTAAACTACGGCAATGAAACTGGCAACTACAGCGTTAATTACAACGGCACCCATAACCAAGCTGGTTACTACAACGAGAAACTAAATCTCATGCTTGTAGCCGACGGAAATCTTGGAATATATGTGATCTTCAAGATTGTAGATGAAAATACCTATACCGGTTTGCTTGTTAACGTTAACGGTGGGGCGAAACTTGTTGTAGAAAACGCAAAAATGGTAGAATACTTAGGACTAGACATTCCATCCAAATTTGCTTTCATTGGAAAAATTATCAATGACAACAAGAACTTTGCAGGACGCATGTCTTTCGATTTTAACAAATTTGTGGAGGGTGGCATGAAAATTGACACGTTCTTTACTGAACAGAAAGAACTGCAGGACGCATTACAAACCTACTTCGGAGCATTCTTCGAATATTGCATGGAAAGCGATGCTATGAATTTGCATAAAGAATTTAAGGTATCCTTTGTATTCAATATCATCATCGGCGGACACGCGATTGGAAATAACTTTGCCAGTCTGCACAACGATCTGACCATTCTCAACCAAGCGCGCTTCTCAAGCAAAATTATGACAAAAGCCTACGCTGCAGTTGAGAGAAACCTAAAACTTAAAAACAAAGGATTCAGGACTTACATCTTCTCCAATATGGTTAAGGACTGTGTAGGCAGATCTATATCTATTATTGGCATTGTCAATATTGGATTCGGTTCTAACTGTTAATTTTTCGCTGAATGTTATCGACATGTTATTGAGTCAAGTTGTATAATTCCTTTAATAAAATTAAGTGAGCATATAAGGAATTGTAATAATAATATTTATTTGGCAGAATGATACCGAGTAATTCCTGTCCGGCAATCGACGTCTTTCTGGCAGTGGGTTATATGATTAGTGTCCGCTGGTCGTGGAAGTTCGTGGATTTGTTGTTTGAATTGGGGATTCAAATTTTGAGCTGCTTTGTAAATAATTCAGTATTGGCCTGTAGAATGTCTTCGAGTATTACCGTTGTTTTTATATTGGGTTGACCGTTTTATCATCCACATTTTTCCCAATTCCCCAATAAATAGATATGAGAAAATCCAGTGGAGCAAATTGTTGTATAACCGTTCATATTTTTCGGCAAGTTTGTCGATGCCCCTTTGTCGGTAATCGACTGGTCTAGATTCGAAGAAGTTGAGGAATTGGCTCCTCCTCGTTGTAAAAGGTTGCAAATGTTAATAAATGAAAAAGATAAGGTTTTAGAGAAGAAAATGAGCTTTCAATTGGTATAGTACAAAATTTATGCAAAGCGCGACGAGGCAGCTGCTTAGTTTTGACATTCTTCACTTATTACTAACCCAATATTTCGCACTTATGGCGGCTTTTTCTTGGGCCAGTTGAGTCTAATGTAACCCCTAAATATTATGTTATTTGCGATAGATAAATAATTGAATATGCCAGTTGTGTCTATCTGCATTAGTATGAAACAAAGAATGGCAACTATTCTGATTGTTAGAAAACTATAAATATGAATGACATTTTTACACGTTAAGGACATACCTTAACCAAAAACTGTCATAGTGGAATTCATATTATTTATGAGAAAAATAGCTCAATATAAATACCATTAAAAACATGCCCAAACTTGTAAAACACTAAAATGACGGATAATTATTGCAAAAACGTACTTAATACGTACTTACGTACGTATTTAAGTATTTTACATTCATGGAATCTAAAAAATGAAGAAATTCAGATTAAGAAATACAAAATAATTTGAACAATTCGATAAAAACAGTATATAAATACTCTAGGAGTACTACCATCGTGGCAGTCGAAGTCCTGCAGCCATGGGGGGAACTACCCTGGTATTTTCGGTGCTCTTTCTGGGAGTTGCACTCCTGGCTAATGCCCAGACGAATGGTAAGTACTTAAATAATAATATTTAGATAATATAATATAATAAAATTTAAAAATAGCCCATAACATAAATTTGTGGTTTTGTGATAGCACCCGATACATGCTCACTCCAATGCACGGTCACCAAACAACCCAACAACGACAACAATGGTAGCTTCGTGGTTTACATGAGAGACCACATCATCTATGTGTATATGATAGAGTATAATGCCTTTGTGGTAATCAATCTCAACCTACGTTTGGTGGTAGTACTCGACGGTAACAACGGCGTTCTATCAAATGTGAACCCTGACACAGGTTTCGGTATTACTATCAATGTTCAAACAGATCTGGTGTTTGCCATCTACGAAAACCGGCAGGTTTTCAAAATTGATACAATTCGCAGTGGTGATTATACCGTTGTGATTAGCATAATTGAGTATGTGTATCAATATATCGATAGGGTCGTGGGTGACAACATAGATACAACTCAAACCGGGTACACTAGGGATGTTATTTTGCTCCGGGATTATGCTACTACAACAAATTATGTCGAATGGGTTTCTTATGGAAATCAGACCGAAGTTATTCAGCAGTTTATCAATGAGAACGATCCCCTTACTCAGGTATTGCACGATCTATTCCAGAGTGGAAATTATACCGTCGAATGGGGTCCTGCTATGTACGTTGTTGCTGTAACCGAAATGAACCTCGTGGAAGATCCGCTACAACGTGAATTTATTAACTTTAGCGTTTCTATTGTCCGTACTTTGTTGTCTAAGTTCTCGAGTGGACTAATGAGTGTATACTATTCTATTTTGGTGAATCAGCATGACCAAACTGTGGAAGAAACTCTCAAACAGTACACAACTTTAACCTGGACTATAATCGGCGTTGGTACCACCTACGAGACTTTGGAGGAGGCCTTATCTGCATTCAGCAGCCACACTGTGGTGCAGACCTATATCTCGACCATTCGAGTCAGCAACGAAACCAGTTATGTCACCTATAACAGCATGAATAACGGCAAGTGGCTCTTTAGGATCACTTACAACCAACATCAATATGTCCAAGTAACTGCTAGTTACTATGACGGATATATGGGAATCTTCGACCCATCTGCAGACTACACAATTGTTTTCACCAGGACGAATAAATTCGGTCTGATAAATTATAAAACCGGAAGTGGCTTCATCATCGACGGACTTGCCGACCAAGCAGTTTACATCACATCTAGCAGCGACGAAATTATCAAGGCTTTTGCAAACGGCCAATACATCAATGGCTTTAAGAGCATTCAAGCCCTCGCAGAAGGAACTGAAATTACCGGCGATAACTCCTTGGTCGCCACTGATTTCTTCGTTGCGGTTCAGAATGGTGAACCTGTCGATAAAATGCTAAAGCCAGAACAACTGCAAAGTTTCCAGGCCGATTTTAGTTCATTGTCTGAAGCCCTGTCCACAATCACGTTCGATAAGCAGTTTGGTATAAGCAGCGTAGTTATTGTGATGCTGGAAGGACCCAATAACAAATTCTTCCAAGACGGCTTCGTAGCCATGTTAAGCAAAATGTTTGAATTTTCTCTCGGCGGAGGTCCAATGTATAGAATCTGCTATGCTGGCATTTTGGATAACATCCAGAAGAAGTTCAGTGAACCAATGTTTACGAACATATATAAGCTTATGACGATGTTAAAGAAGAACAAGGACACCAAGAAGGAGGATTTGGAGAAATTCTTGGAGGACTTTGTCAGGCTCAGTACCAATATTGATGTACGGAGTGAGCAGTTTACTAAAACTGGATCAATTACCGAATAGGGCAGGCATAATTTAACATGACACATATCTTTCCAATCTTTGTTTAATTTTAAGAGCATCTAAAAATAAAAGACACATCCGATTTTTGATAAAATATTGTGTTTTAATTACATTAAGTCATCGATTGGCACTGTTGAATCGGTCGTATTGCTTGAATAAAACTGAGGTTTCTGATTAATAAAATGCCCGCCTAAATAATTACTATATATTTTGGTTATCGTTAAATTCTTAAAAATGTATAAAGTTTGTTTAAAAGTTAAATGTACTGACGGTGCTGAGCTCATATGGTAGAACATCTAGCGTTGTGTATCGTACATTCCAGTGGCACCAGTAACCAGCTAGCAACCACTCCATGGTTGCTAACTGCAGTGCGATAAACACAACAAACACAATCTGTTTTCGCGGGCTTACACTCAATGCTGTCACTCATATACTGTCATATGCGCTCCCTATTAAACACCAAGTTAAAAAAAAATCTTTGTATTCTTATCTAACATAAGAATTTGACTATTTACAACGGTCCTATGTCAAATGGGAATAACTATCATATTTCATGATAAATTTAAAAAGAATTATAACACATGCTTCACCTGATATTTTTTTCGCCAAATATTTGAAATAATTTGACAACAGTTACCTGGTTATACATAAACTATGTCATACTAATATGTGTGGTTCCCATTGTCAATGTTTAATGTGTCCAGGCTGACGTTCAATCAAAAATCAATATACATATTTCCAGTATTTATCCATTTGGGTGTAGTATTTGTATTCTTCCTAGAATAAACCTGAACAGATTATGCAGGTGACTATAATCTCATATTAAAGATGAAGATAAAGATATTGGTTTGCATCATGGCGAAGCTTTTCTAGAACACGGATATGGACACATCTCATAAACTATTTCAACGATTCCCACCTACGAAATTTATACTTTTAAATCGAAGTTAGAAGTCGCACAGAAACTGATCGAGGGTACGGGTGTTCTAACCGAGTTATTTCTTATTGGGAAGTAACTAATTGTAAGTTGGGTATAGCCTAGTACATAGTTACTAATAGTTAAAAATTGAGTCGGCTCCAAAATAATTCCTTGCTAGTTTTTTCTCTGATGTATTGTATTTGACTCTCATTGTCAGTAATATTTATGTAAGCGTGGTTCATATTTAGGTAAAAGATATTTATTATAAAATTATAATTATTATAAGATATACATTTGCGAATTATATTATTGTTAAATTACTACAACTATGTTTGTATCATGGAGCTTTGCTTCAAATCAAAAATTTCACAAATTTCTCGCTAAACACAAAGCTGCATGACTCAAATCACCGGTTTGGATAAACAACAATTTCTAGCTGGCCCACCCGCCATCCAGCTCGTCACAGCACTAATGCTACGCGTAAAACATAAATAAACGTACATCGTAAATAAAGTTATTTAAAATAGCAGCAGTGAAACGTAATGGACTTAAACACGAGATACAAAATATAAGTAAAATCAGTCAAACTCAAATTATAAATATAAATACCCAAAAAGTGAAAAGTAAAAACAATTTTTCAAGGCAAAACAACTACAAGAACAAGAAGTACACGTACATTAAATTTTTTTGGTAATTTACCTAAAGCACACTTAATTTCTTTCTCTGAGTGGGCCAGGACTTTCGACTCTGCTGTTGTTGAGCGTTCGGTTTGGGGACGCCAAATTTTCCTTGTCGGCGACGTGGATTTTCGATTTACGAGGCGAGTGGATTTGTATCGCCGACAATTGCTTGTTAAGCTTTTCGATTGTCTTAGCATGCGACTTCAGTTTGGACTCCAAGTCTTTCTTTTCCTACAATAACAGGGAATGATGAGCGAATTTATAATGACATTGATTGTTTAAGAATTACCTCTTGCAAATCGAAGTTCTTAGCTTTAAGATCCATCATGTGCTTAATCTTTTGCTTCTGGTTTTGGTGTCCTAGCAGCTGGGCGTATTTCAAGCCCATTTGTTTAGCTTCATCTTCGGCGGCAGCTTTCTGCGACACCAAGGCGGTTTTCTCCATGTCGTAAGCTTCCAATTGCGCACGGAACGGTCCAATAAGAGCGTCTTGCTCAGCAGTCTACAAACAAAACGCATACATTCAATAAAAACGCATTGGACATTTCGGAATTATTTATTTGATCACACCAACCTTTTTCTCCAATTCTGCACAGTACTGCTGCATGGCTTCGAATTGTTGCAACAACGAATCGTACTTCCCACTTTGCTCGATGTATTTCTTGTTGATTCCTTCTAATTCTTCGATTTCTTGCTCGCACGCCGTCGCTTTGTGTTTATAATATTCGCAATACTGTGAATACGAGTCGCTCTTTTCCTGCATTTGTTGTAACTGCTTCAAGAGTCCTTCGATTTCTTCGTTTTTATTTTCGTACGCTTGCAGAGTTTTGTTGACCACCCTCATTTCTTCTAGCTTTAAACGTAAGTCATCATTCTCAACTTCTAGTCCGGAAACTTTCATCTCCGCATCTTCTAGTTGCTCTTGTACGGTGATAAAACCTTCCTTGACATTCCCCAGCTCAATCTCAAGTTCTTCATTTTTGGCAGTTATAAAGTCAATTTCTTGCTGTGCACGTTGGATGACGGCATGCGCTTCCTGGTTGACGGCATGTTCATGATGCAATTGCTCGAAAACGTCTTGTAGATCACACTCCTTCTGTTGCAAATGTCCAATAAGTTCATCAATTTGCAGCAATGCTTCAGCCTTGTACTCCTCCACCTTCCGAATGAGATTAATTTCCAGCTCTGCAATCTTGTCGTCTGCTTTCTTCAAAGTGTCATGATACTCTTCCTCCAAAGCTTCGTTCTGTTTAGCGACCAAATCCAATTCGTCTCGGAGTTGATTGCAACGTGCTTCAAACTCTAATTTCGTCAATTCGCAAGTTTCCAGTTCGGATTTGAGTTGTTCCACGTCATGATCCGAATCCAGCAAACGCTTCTTCATCGTATCGATGGTTTCATGTGCTTTGGTAATGGAAATTTCATACAATTTCTTCTGTTGTTGCATTTCGGCAAGTTCGGTTTTCACTTTTTCTACTTCATGTGACTTTTCTGCGTTTAACGCGTCAATGGTCACACACAAATCTTGATATTTCATGTCGGCTTCCTGGAGAGCAATATGCAAATCGGCATTATCCATTTCGAATTGTTTTAGGTCTTCAATTTTTGCTGCGAGTTCCGCATTAATCGCATTCTTTTCCCACTCGCATTGTTGAATACTGTATTCTCCAATCGCTTGGCACTCTTTCAAAATGGCGTCGGAATCATCCCTCTGCTTATCGTAAGCGATCTTCCACGTGTCTTCCATGTCCTTAACGCGTTCCTGCATTTGAATTTCAGCTAAAACATTTGCTTCTTTGGCATCTTCCTCGATTTGTTTAATTTTAGCATGCGTTTCGTCCAAGATATTTGACTTTTCCAATTCGTGTTCCTTTGTCAATGAAGTTAACTTCTTTTCAAACGTCACTTTTTCTTTCGCGAGGAGGTTCTGCGTCTCTGTGACAGTCTTCAACATATTAAACTCTAAATCCATGATTTCCGCCTTGTGTTTCTTCTGCATAGTCGTCACTTTAGATTCGAATTCCTTTTGAACCGACGCCAACTTCTCTTGTAGCTGTTGAAGTTCTTTCCGAAGTTCGGTGATAAGTCGTTCTTTCTCTTCAATTTCAGCCTGGTGCTTGGTCTTTTGTCCTTCAATTTCATTTTGGAATTGTAAAACTGTGATTTCTGTAGATTCGCGAAGACGTTCTTCGTTTAATTTAACTTCTTTCACGCTTTCTTGTTCGTGTAGCAACTCGGCTTCCAACTGGCGAATTTTGAGCTTCAAATCATTTGTTTCTGTGTCATACTCCAAGAAAGCCTTCTGCATCATAATTTTATGTTCCTCTCGGAGTTCGTCGCACGTTTCGGCAAACTTGTAACGCTCGCGCGTGAGTTTTTCCTTTTGTCTTTCCAAATCATTCAATTCTTCTTTCATCTCTTCAATCTGCTCAGTGAGATCTTTGATGAAGATGTCTTTGTTGTGACATTCCACGATTTTGTCTTTGAGCGCTTCCAAGTCCAGCTCTTCGTCATCAAGCACTTCATTGTTTTTCTTTTTGTTTTTTGAAAATAAATCAGTTGGCTTTGTCTTGCGCCCGGATAGATTGAAAATTGTTTTCTTCCGTTTGGGCAGTGTGGGCTGCACAGAAATTATTTATTATAAAACATTGTGTAATATGATGTCGGATCTACGGGGGATTGGCCAAAAGACATGTGGTCATGCAATTTTTGCTACCTGGGCTATTTAAATCGCACCTTTTGAGACGCGGATCCCTTTAAAATGACAAATGATTGAATTTACTTACGGTGCGGAAACAGGGTGTGCTATGGACGGTGTGCCCTGAATGAACAGAACTTCCACAATCCGAGAGCGGACTCTTGCCATCTGCAAAGCGATCGCTGCGCGGGATTATTGCACCCTTGGCGCTCTTTTCTATTTTCACATTGTAATCGGCCGGAGATGGCGTAACCGCTGAAACAAGCCGCGAGTTGAAATCTCTTGCTCTCCCAACTATATCCATAATGAATTATTAATATGATTCAACTACTTACAAACTGCCTCGTTGAAACGGGTGATCTTCGCACGTGAAAACGACATTTTCACTGTCTTTTAATCGCCCTTCAATCAAAATTCACGCGCACTTGATTAAAACGTCTACGAACTATAACAAACTTCAAAAACCGTTAAACTAAAAACTTAAAGAAACCGACAAACGCAACGAAATTTCGAAACAGCCAACAGTGAAATGATAAAACGAAATGCCTCGCTTCGCTCGACTGGGCGACAGTGAGCCCAAGCGAAGGGAACGTAACGACAGTAACGACTACCGAACGGGACAGCTGTTGGTACCGCTGCTTGCCATCCAAAGGGCGCGATTTAAATCGACGACGGTTAAAAGAAGCGCGCTTCGAAGAAAGCGTTCGAATTGCGGCCAATCGGAGCAGCCGGTTTTGTTTAGGACCGTTTCCAGCGAAAGAGAGAGAAGGGCAAAGCGACCACGAGAACCGCGCGAACGACCTACACAAGGCATTCAAAGCACAAACACCCGGCGAGCGGGAGTGCCACGAGTGTGCGCAGATCACGAGGAGGCTGCGGAGTGCGGGGATTAACTTGCTTCGTGCTGTGCCGACTTCGCCCGAGAGGTAGAAACTCCAAGGGCGAAGGTCCATGCAAGCGAACGTTTGAAACAGCGGGAAATTTAAAGTTGCCTTGCTTGCGGATCATAAAACAAACAAATTTTGACCAGGGATTTGACAGTGGAGTGAGATTAGTTTGTGCTTTGGATTAAAAGTAACATTTCTTGTTTGGAGATTTAAAGAAGGGCATTCTATACGTATTAAGGGCTTTGGTATTGTACACTGGGCGTATAGACTATAACACTTTAGTGAAGCTTCTAATAATGAACATGTTTCCTCATATTTTAAAGAAATATTCGAGAATTCATACATTTGCAGGTATTTGCTGATGATTTGATAAATTGCTAAGACATTTTTAATAAAATCTTTATTATTTCGATAGCACTCTGTAAAATCCACTCGTATTTACTTATTTTTTTTTGTGAACGGGGCATACTTAAACATTAATTTGCGATAGTGTTTGGTGTCGCGTCGATGTCGAGCGACATTTTTCCATTGAGCATTCAAATGTAAATGACGCCGCATCCGTGCATGGCATGGCATTTACGCACCGACAATGGCATTGACACTCTCTCCACCCTGGTTGGCAGTGGCCAGACCGATGAAAGGATATTATGATATACGAGATAAATTTGCGGCGCGCACAAAGAGCTAAACGAGTCCGCGATGAGCGCCGCGACACTGGAGGACACAGAGAGAGGACACCGAGGACACCGAGCGGCGACGCGTCTGCCAAGTGTTCGGACGAGACCTGCAGAACGCGACGTGCGACAAATGTTTCAGTCGAGGATGTCGCCGAATTTTACGGGCGAGTTA
Organism: Ecitodaemon sp. MM-2014; assembly: GCA_030557295.1. NCBI lineage: Eukaryota > Metazoa > Arthropoda > Insecta > Coleoptera > Staphylinidae > Ecitodaemon > Ecitodaemon sp. MM-2014. Next base: position 58,984 of record JARRAA010025590.1, on the reverse strand, counting down.
TGCGAACGCAATGTGTCGTCAGGTCGTTACAGTTTTTTTTGTTCTGAGAGCATCTCGGAGGCGCTGGTCATGCCGAACGGTTGAGGATTTCAGGAATTCATATTCAAAGTGATTTTTTATCGCGTTTCAGTTCAATGCGATTAGATATGCAGACTGTTTGAGAAATATATGAAGATTTTGAAGTTTCAGTTTAATCTGTACCTAATCACATTTGTGTTTATTTAATTATCTTGTAGGTACCTACTAATTAGCAATGTCTGATTTTCTATGCGAAAAGAGATAATTGGATGTGCAAAAAAAAAACGAGTGAGATCAGAATCAATAATATTTTGAAATAGAGCAGCATCCAGTTTTGCAACGGCGTGCTCCCACGTATGAATAGTCGAAGCGCCCAGGACTATTGGTAAATCGCTCCACAAGTATGTCAATCCAACGAGGACAATCTTCAGAAGACCATTAAAAATTTCCTCCCGCATTAGTAGATCCACCTTCTGCTAGCTTTGAATTGTCAGCCAAGCAGGAGGCTGTGAAAGTAAGGATTAAGACGATGACGAATTTTATGCCTGTATATAAATTCATATTTTACAATGTTTTATTTAGTTACCATTGTTGTTATTCTTTTAGCAATTGAAATTGCTATGCTGTTAACAAGTTTTGTGCGGTTTTTATATATAAAAAAAGGCATTTCAAATGTTCAATTACAATATATAATAGATGTCGCTTATAAGGAACATTGGACATTTATATCAACATTTTTATATGCATGTGATTGTGCCATTTGCATCAAATATAATCGTTATATCGATAATTATTTCGGGTATTTTAATTGTTTCAAGATCTCAAAGATAGAAGAACTGTCATAATTACAATACTTATACTTTTAGATCAGATAACACAAGAATTGAAAGAAATAGATATACCTGCTCAAGATGAAAGTTTAATGATTCAGGACAAAACTGGTTATAAGGAGCAATCAATTGATTGGAAAAGTTTCGAATTTCTCATTGTTAGAATAACACCCTGAAAAATGGATTGTATTAGGTTGGGTAATAAGCAATGAGCGCTTTTTCCTTTGTTACAAATTCGATTGTATCTCATCAACAATTTAATCAGTTATGTATTCTCTGCTATTGCTAACGATCTCCTGTCATCGATACATCAGTTTGTCGATGTCTCTTTGCCAGAAATCGGCTGGCCTAGATTCGAACATGTTGAGGAGCCAATTTTGGAGATCCTGCTCCATCGTTGATGGGTACGAATGTTAAACAAATGACGGCAGGGTTGAAGAGGAGAAAATGAGCTTTCGAATGGTATCGTGCACTTCTTAAAATTATATGCAAATCGCGGCGAGACAGGTGTTTCTCCAATAAAATTAACAGTATCATGAGAATTGCGAATAAATCAATAATCAACTCACAACGAATAACAATAACTTATTTCTAAAAACGTTCCGAATGAACCGACCCAAACATGCAAATTAAACAACAATTAATTAATTTATTAGTTCAATTAAAAAGCAATTTCGTAATTTCATTAACACCTCGTCGCGTACGCGTCGAGTCGTTCGAGGTTCCGAGCATGCGCAGAAGTTAATTAAGTTGTAATTGCGAAACGCGACAAGTGTTCTGTCGGTTCCAGCATTATCGAATACGAAGAAACGCTTTAATGCTGCGACAAAAAAGGTGCATAAATCGTCGTCGCTTAACGATTGGACGCTCGCGTTCTTATGATCCGATTTTAGCATTTTACATTCTCTTACAACTTATAAGACACAGCGCGCACAAAGAGCCGAGCGAATGGAGGCTCGAATCGGTCGGGCCAAAAAGAAGTGTCCGAAGTGTCGGAGCGACAAGCGACGATCGGCGAGTTAATAAATACATAAATATTAATAAGTAATTTATGCAGCCGTTGCCCATACATGCAGTATATTTACAGCTCGCGCGGCGCGCTCATTATTATTCACGCTATTGGAAAACACCTGAAAGATAAAATAGTTTGCCCACACAACTAAGCGCTTATACGGCAAAGCGAGCGCTCGCGGCACGATGGAAAAAAAATCCCGGCTCGCGACGCAAAACCGCGAGGAGTATTAAAATATTGCAATTTCACGGCGACCGGTTTATGATAGGACGATTCCAACGATTCGACAGTCTTCATACAGTGTCAGCGAGTACCTTTGCGTGGTTTTGAGCTATCCAGGGATGACATTCGGCCACATTTAGTAAGTATAGGTTATGCTACCAAGTATGTTCAAACTGAATAAAGAGATTCTGCTGGGGCAATCGAATTCAGCCAAACCTAACCTCACCTAACCATTTTGAGGTTCTGACAAGACGCCATTTTGGATTGGGGAACGGTATCTTCGGTGCCTACGATGGGCAAACAATAACAAACCGCTTCAGTCGTCCAAACAACCAGAGCACACTGAAGTAAGCGTAGCAAACGCTGCGCCACTGATAGAAGCGTCACCAAAATAAGGTTTGGTTAGTTTGTTTGCCCACCAAAGAGCTGCTCGCAGTTGGATTGGAATGGTCTGTTAACCATTAATATAGACCATTTTGAGGTTCTGCCAATACGTCATTTCTGGGTGGGGAACGGTATCTACGGTGGGCAAACAATAAGAAACCACTCCAGTCGTCCAAACAACTAGAACATATTGAAGTAAGCATAGCGACTACCATACAAACGCTGCGCCACTGATAGAAGGGTCACCAATGCAGGGTTTGGTTAGTTTTTTTGCCCATCATAGGGCTCTGTGCAGCTGGATTGGAATGGTCTAATATGTTCCTTTGAATATTCTTGATCGCAAATTCTGGAGCGTCCTGTAGACGAAAATTTAATACTCAATACTTTGTTAGATAATGTCGTTCATTCTTGGACGTAGACATTCTTCTGAACGTTGCGGAGCGCGCGTGGGCTTGTAATGCTTAAATCTTCGACGCATGCAAAACCCGCGGCAGAAAACGACGTCGGCGTCGCGGAGAGCGGTTCGGAGTTAATTAAGTGCAGTCGGAGCGAATCGTTGCCTCTGTATCATCCGAATAATGTGGCGAGCAACCGCATCGTCCATCCGACGTCAAATCAATGCATAATCTCTGCATGCCAGACGATAAATTGCGACAAGCCGATTTTTATGCATTAGGCAGCGCGGATTATTCATGTTTGCTGTAAACAGTTGCAACCGTATCGGCCAATGAATTAAGTACTTTATAGAATCTTGATTAGTGCAGGTTGCTTGATAAGACGCATCGGGAAAATTACCTGTAACTTGATATTAAGTCATGGTGAGTTTGATTTGTTCAATTTGGGCGATTCTCGTATTCTTGGACGTGCATTAGTTCATTGGACGCATCATATCTTAATTGCAGTTCGTATAATGGAAACTGAGGCGGTGTATGCGCCGTATTTAGCACTAAATGGTCGAGCACTTAAACATGAAGCGTACTTAAGTTTTAACGCCGGCGCGGCGCGGTGCGGCGCGAGCGTAAATTATTGTCGCGAAGTAGGCGCTCTTGGTTGTCTTGACATGGCCTGTGGGGAGATGATTCTTTACGATTCGTATTTTGTAAATTAAAACAGTTAAAATAAATGGCTGCTTCACACTCGTGGGCGTTCATTTTCGTAAAAACTGCCGACGTGGTTTGTGCCCGAAACGAGATACGCGTATTAAGAAGATTTGCGAGGTGAAGTCAGGTTATGACCAAAATAAATTACGTTTTTATAGCACACATTATACATTTTAATAAATTTGCAGTTCGGTTTTAATTTCTGGCGGACTTGTTTACTTGCTAGATTGATAATTAACTCACAAAACATGGAATGAAGGATGGCGATGGTACTGTGAATGAAACCTACGCACGAAATGAGCAAATTTAATATTCTTCCAAGTAGGTTATCACTTAATGACATCTACAAATGAAATCTACAAACCTCCGCCACGTTGGCTTCATCCCATTCATAATATTTGTTATTTTCACAATTGCAACACGAATAAGATTGAAACACTTTATTGCCTTCGTAAGTGCAATAAAAGCAACGCGAGTGAACGTCAAATAGAACTATTTAATTGCTCGTGTAATTTAATTAGACTACCGTATATGGGCGACGGATATTTACGTCTAGAGTAGGATAAATTGAAAAGCAACAATTGTAAGTTGTTTGTAATAGCTAGAAGCAAACATATTTCAAGTTACGAGGAAATTCCTTATTATGTTATGCCAAATATCAAAATTGATAACTTTGTAACACACCAACTAAATTCTTTATCACAAATTTCTCAATGCGTCGAAAACTAGAAATTCAAAAGTGTCCTGGGTTTACATTATTGCGACACACAATTTCTAATTTTGACACATGTTTATTATTATCATATCTTATGAATTTATTAGCACTTATCTTTATACCGAGCAGTAAAAGTTTCCGTTTTTATTTATCGACTCTACGCATTTATTGCGGTAGAAACTTGAAATATCGATCTAAAATCGATTAGGCGCTCTTGAATAAAATCCAAATTCGCATTTATGGCGCTGCAGAGTGGGAAGTATTTATCATATTTTAATAAGTGTAACGGTCAGCCGGCTCAAAATAGCGGGCTGTAAACAAATATAAATTAAATTAATGAAATCGGCTTTTTCGATGAGTCAATCGGGACAATCCTTTCGACTAGAACAATAAAATTTAAAAGTTATAAATTAATTTGTAAGAATTGTTCTTTGTACATTGTAGGATAACGCTTATAATCGTGGTCCCTTTTAGAACGGAGCCAAGGGCCATGGAAAATTCAAATGATTTGACATCATGAAAGAAGTTGGCTGGAGAAGCGGGGATCGTTTTTGAAGCGTTGTAAGTGGGAATTGAAGGGATCTGACTGACAATGTAACAAGTTGGCGGGTAAGTTCGAAGTGGTCCTGTCAAGAAATTCAATCAGCTAGTTTTGAAGCTTTTTGGAAATGTAATTTATTTACCTCGTGGACTCTTGTTCATTTTCCGCGATCTCAAACCATTTTTATACTTGGACATCGCTTTCTATCTCGAACAAGAAGAAAATTAAATGTTTCATTTCAAATGCTTCCCAAAACTAGATATTCAAAGGCGCCGTTTTGTAGTTCGTATAAAATTTGCACGAGATTACCATACTATTCGAAAGCTCATTTTCTCCTCTATAATTCTGTTGTCTTCATTTGTTAACGTTCGTATCCTTTAATAATGAACAGGACCTCTGAAATTTGCTCCTCCGCCTCCTAGGACAGCCGATTTCTGGCAATGGAGTATCGACAACGGTGACAGGGGCTCGTTAGTAATAGCAGAGAATACATAATTCATGAAATTGTTGTTATATTGTATAAGGAAGGGTCGAATTTTTAATAAAGAAAAAAAAAACGCTCATTACTTATTACTCAATCCAATACAATTCATTTTCTTCCTGAAATTTCTCATCTCTATTTAGAATGACAAAAAATGTGCACGATAATATAACAATTACCGCCACTGTATTTTCTCATTTCAATTTATTGTAGAAAGACAAAAAATGTTGATGATAAAATACTCACTACTTATTACTCAACCCAATATTTTCGAATGCAAATAAACTTATATACTTTTATAAAAAGCAGATCTCTGCACACTTATGCCCCACCTAATACATACATTAGACTAACCTTAAATGTAATTATGCCACAACAATTTACGTCCGTCACTTATCATTTCCTTCCAAACCGTAAACAAAGTATCGCCAACCGTAGAAGACCATGAAACTCATAAGCATAATTATAATGTGCTTTTAACCACCCATCACCAACCGTAATTATAATCTCAGCGACAATAAGCAGCAACGTATAAGACTAGCATCTAATAAAGTTTCCAAAATCAACAATGTGAGCCGAAATTATGCATTGAATCCGTTGAATTGGGATTGCCTCTAAATTCCTAACGAAATCTCTAAATACCACCGCTAGGCGCAACGTGTAATTAATATTTGCATATTGTCCAATAATGGCGACACGCCTGATTACAACAGGTTACAAGTCGCGACGTCACAACTGCTTCGGAGCGGCCCCGACGAAGGAGGCTGTGCCCGCTGAGCTCACCGCGGACACATTCCGACACCGTGTCGTGTGCGCGAAGGTTCGAGAAAGAACAATTTGTGCCTTTTGAAGTGTAGGCATCGTAATGGCATTACTTATAATCCGCATTATTACAATATGGCAATATTACGTACGTGCTTGTTCGGCGCGGCACGCGGCCACATACTCGCGAGTTGTTTATAATTTTTTCGCGTGGGCGTAGCGCGAGGTCAATGAAATTGCCATCCGTGTATCTGCAGGTATTTGCTTCTTTTCAGGTTTGCAGGTTGGAAGTTCGAGTGGTGTTTAATTATTAAATGTTTCTAGATATTTGTTTAGTAATTAATTAACTATGCATTGCCTATGGAAGCGTACTTCTGCAAATATTGTCGTTTATCATAATTGTAATTAAATTCATCGCCTAATCTATAAATAAAACCTAACCTGTTTTTTACGTACGAATATACAACCAACATTACACCTCTGCTACTACAAAGTTATTGCGATCCAAATGTGAATTCCGTAGATTTTTAAAATTATACCTTCACATGTACTTCATCTTGTTCACAAGCAGTGATTGTAAATTCGACAAGTATGATTAATGATTGTTCTAGATCTAATAAATGACTTCAAACTGCTTCTCAATTCCACAATTCTTTGCCCGATTTTGTTTGGGCATTAGCATTTATAAAACAAAATCGTAGGCTCGGTATGCAATTCTTTCCTTACAGAGTAAAACGAAGTCAAAGCCCAAGTGTCGAGAATTCTCGATGACTATAGTATTGCCGCGCGATCATTGCAAGATACCGAAGCTATTATGAAAGTTTATAAAGCGTTATAAAGTTTATAAAATGCAAATGACCGCACCTTACGAATAACACCAAAGTGTCTACGCAATTCGCCATTATGGTCTATTTAGAAAAGAAAATTCTTTTCGTTGGAATGTACAATAAGGAGACTTCGTTATACAAACGAGTATTATATTATTACTCGATATGTAGTTTTTGAACGCACGTTTTCTAATGATTTGTGAAGCAATTAATAAAAATATGTTTTGGATATTTGGGAAGCATCTGATACCCGCACTTCTTTTTCTATTATATAAATTTCAAAGAAAACCAGTTTTTCAGAAATTAAGAAAAACATAACGGAAATCTATTTCTGTGTTTATAGTTTTGTTATTTTTATTTTTTTTTTATTTTGAATGATCTAGTTTTATATCATTTGGTTTTATGTCTTCATGAATACTTTTTAGGTTGCCTTTTCGATGTTTACGTGGTTTCGGATAATATGTTTAGATGGATATAGGCTTTTGTCGTTTAGTTTTACGATTTTTGCTTTTTGGTTCCCGAACTCGTCGCCGTCGTCGTTGCCAGCGTGATTGAGTAGTAGTGCCATAATTCCCTCCTACGTCGTCGCTCCTTGCAGCTGTATAAAGTACCATTATGTAGGCCCAATTCGTATCGCGTCCATGTTTTCCCACTTCGACGCCATCTAATGATTTCTCCAATGTGGCAATGTTTCTTTTAAGTTGTTACAATGTAAAGTTATATAATTGTCGTTAACTCAACCTGACGCCAATGAACAGAAACATTAAATATGGACAGTTTGGTAGAGAATAATAACTGTTTTAAATACAGTTTTTGGTAGAAACTTAACCTCGCCTAACCTACAAACTCTTAAATATTTCTGGAGATTTTTTCGTTTTACAAAATATTGGATTGAGTAAAAAGTAGTGAGCGTTTTATAGTCCACATTTTTCGTTTTTCTACTATAGATAGAAATGGGAAAATCCTGCGGAGCAAATTATTGTATTATGGTCCACGTTTATCGTCACTCTAAATAGAGATGAAGAAGTCGGGAAGAATGGATTGTATTTGATTGAGTAATAAGTGATGAGCGTTTTTTTAATCTTTATTAAAAATTCGACTGTTCTTCATCTAATATAATAACAATTTAATGAATTAAGTATTCTCCGCTATTATCAACGATCTCCTGCCACCGATCGACCAGTTTGTCGATGCCCCTTTGTCAGAAATCGGCTGGCCCAGATTCGATGAAGTTGAGGAGCCAATTTTGGAGGTTCTCTTCATTGTTGATGGTTACGAATATTAACATACAAAGGCGACAGGGTTGTAAGGACAGAATACGCCGAATAAGCTTTCGAATGATATAGTATACTTCCCTTCCATATTTGTTGCACGTTACAACGCTCACTACTTATTACTCAACCAACTAACTTTCCTTTACCTTAAAATCAAAACACAACTTTTCAAACAATGGTTAAAACATAATCTCGCCCAACCTACCAAGTCTTAAGTGGCTCTGGCGGATTTATACAAAATAATAAAGTTTTACAAAATAACATTGCATGACATTAAAAGCAAAAATCCTCAACTTTCCATAAACATCCCGATAGTCATTTAGTCATTCCAAACAAGCAAATGTACACATTGTCTCGCAGAAAATGGCAATATTACTTGGCGGGACAAGTAAACAAGCGACAAGCCTACGTTTCGAATATTCCACAAGCATGCAGACTTTACGAGGCGAATTAACGTATTTCACAGCGTCGAGCGCGCACGTTTGCTCTGCATCGTATATAGCCGGATTGGAATGACCTTCCGACGATCGGCGAGCGGCGCGCGGCCGTGCGCTAAATATGGTTACAAACCACCGCCCCCGTCTTCGTGCCATTCGTACACCTTATCCGCCCTCGGAGTTTCGCGCCAAACTCGCAATGATTAAATTAATAGCGAACTCCTCCATATACAGCGCTAAGTTTTAGCGCTCTTATTTTATCGCCGCGCAACACGAGAACGAACTCGAGTTTTAGGATCGCGAGATTTGCGCGTCTCAACACAAACCAATAAACACGCAACATCTCGAGCGCAGAACGCGCTTTTCAATTTTGCTCAAAAATTAGCCACGCGAGTCGTTCGAGTGTATTCGGTCGTAAATCATAACATCCTACGGATGATTTCGCCAAAAACGTCGCTCGGAATGATGTAATTTGTACAAACGACGAGCTGGTTTATTAAAAAATTAGCCGCAACAAGGTTCTCTAGTCGTCGTCCGGCATTTAGAACAAAAGAAGAACGTGCCGAACATGGAAAATGATTTATTATTATTTTTACATAATTTTCATGCGAATGGCGACTTTACAGCGCTTGACATTAATTAACGTTTCGATCAAATTGGCTCTGCGGTGTTGTTTTATGTTTTTTAGACATTTCAAGATGTCTGTTGCACTTGACTTAAGGCTTAACGCTGGTCGGGATGAAGTAGATGCTTGAATGTTGATTTCGTTGACTTCTAGTTAGCTCTGTACACACTGGTCCACCCACGTGTCGATGTGGCGGTCACTCGCGACTTCGGCGCGACAAAACGTGCGCGTGGAGTGTGCGCATGCGCGACGCACTTTAACGCAAATATAATTCTTTTGTTTTTATAACAATTGCATGTGCACGTGTCAAATTATATTTGTCTGGTGACAAAACTACAGAATGACTAAGCATAAGCTGCTGCTTAAAATTGCAGCTTGCATGTCTCTAATTGAAATTGTTTATCAAATTGTATTTTACTTCAATATTCCTATCACGATGAATTTTGCTTGTAGCTACATTGGCAGGTCCGTGGAAGATGCGATCGCTCATTATCAGTTTCGATATGGTACGTGTTGTTTTATGTTTCAAACGTAGTTTTATTAAGCGATTAATTTTTAGGTCACGAATGTAGCTCCGAAAATAAAACCATCGTGCAGTTCCTTTCTTCTGAGCACATTGTCAGTGCCGATGAAAACATGACTTCGCTAATCAAGATTTTATCCCAATTGCAACCGTCGTCAATTACGCGCGCCGGATATTTGTATTTGGTCGAATTGGTCTGGTTGATTTTGAACGCTTTTTACATTGTTGCAAGCTTTTTTCTTTTCGGTTGGTACGCCACACTCTTATAAAGACACTCTGCCAATTTATTGATTCTTTTTTAGCCGAAAGCGTGCTAGCCACTTCCTACTACAGGTACACAGTGCTCCCCTGGACAGTAATAACATTTATTGTTTGCATAATAGATCTCGGTCACTCGGCGTGGTTTCTTTACATTTACATCACTTGTCTGAGGCCATCCACGTGCAGTCTTTGGTTTCCTCCTCCCGAGAAAATTGACATTCTTGCCGAACTGCACGAATTGGATGCATGCAGTCATCCAGGGTCGCCGGTGTTTAATGCAATTACATTCATGCCTTTGCAATATTTGCTCGTGGCATGTAGGCACATCATAGCGATGCCCATCTTGTGTATTTTTGCGTTGATTTTTATCCAAATTCATCGCATCGAACAACGGAAAATTAAGACAGTTAAACCACAAACATATGTAATTATTGATTAATTTAATAAAAACACTTTGTTATAAACGCCTAACGCAGATTCACGGGAACACCCGAGACTTGTTTTTCAAAATGTTTGCGCATTATTGATAGCAATACAGCATCTGTCATTGCTAGAATTACAGTATTGATTGATCATTTCAGAATTCAGAATTCTAATCGAATACAAAATGTTGTTCAATCATACCTATTTAGGGGCGAGACTCACTGGAATTTCCATATTTGCGATTGTAAGTCCACATTTAACTTATTTTTATTAGGTTGTGTAATAAGTAATGAGTGTTTTATCATTATTAAAAATTCGACTGTTTATATATTCTCCGCTATTGCTAATGATCTCCTCAGGCCGTTCGACTAGTTTACCGATGCCCCTTTGCCAGAAATCGGTTACCCTGAACTAGAATTTGAGGAGCCAATTCTGGAGGCCTCTTCCGCCTGCCACGATTTCTGCAGGAAATTTGAACAAGTGTACTATACCGTTCGAAAGCTCATTATCTCCTCTACATCCCTGTCTCCTTCATTTGTTAACACACGCCTTGGAGAAACTCCAAAGCTAAGGATTAAGCGGCTGATGGGAAGGAGGAAGTGCATCTGGTGGGATTGAGAAGACCTGGTGCATTTGGAGATGCGTAAGAAGAACCAATCGGTAAGAAGGACCTCTACATAGCCCAGAAATTAGGTTATCCAGCTGAAAAAACCCACCAGGCTAGCCTATTTTTGGTAAAGGGACATCGACAAACGAAGGAGACGTTAGCAATAGCGGAGAACACATAATTCATTTGTTGCTATATTTGATGAGATACAGTCAGATTTTTATTAAGGAAACGCTCATTACTTATTATTCAAAGCAATATTCATATTATGATGCATTTGTAATTGTTTCAGCTTCAGGCAATGTACCAAATCAATTGCCTTTTGCTCTTGACGGTGTACCTAAAAAAAGGTACACATCTTAGTAGCAATATTGGCTCAATGTTCATCCAAATTTTTAGCAATATTACTAATACAACAGATTTTCAAGACAATCGACGGCTGTACCTAAACATGCTATCAGTTGCCGATTTGCCCCTACTTATATATGTCGTTTCGTTGATATCCAGTTTTCTATGGTTGGTTTTTAGTGTGCTATTAATGGGTATGAAAAATGTACATGGTTGCTCGTTAAAAGATTAGCAAAACGTTCATTTTTACAGCAATCAGTACATGTCACAGGTTCATTGGTAAAAGTTCCGCTTTGTATATAATTATTCCTTGGATCTTTGTTACAATACTGACTAATATAGCTGACATGGTGATGTATGATACTATATTACAGTTTACAATGCCAATCAGTGTAAATATTTGCTATTTTTTTGGGAAAGAGATTATGAGAAATTCTAACATGTATTCTTTTAGCCATTATTTAATTTCCCTGCGGCATCTGAACTGTGTCAGTATAAACGACTTACAAATTATATAGATGACGACGTGCCGCTCGACATCATCCCAACTATATTCTCCTACTTAATCTCCATGTACTACATCGTTGTTCTTCCTGCCATAATCATTTCCGTGGTCCTCGCTATTCACGACTGCATGCTGCTGTGGCAGTTGGATTGTCCCGAAGAGAGTCCAATCCCAATCCCTACCGACATTCAAGTCGGTCACCTCATAGACGTAATGGAGTCATCGACAGTGGACGATTCGGTCAAACATTTCTTTCAGAATATGGCCAAGACAAAACCGCGTGAAAAGAAAACAACTTTAGACTTCACTTTAGACCATGCCGCGGAGGAGGGCGACAAAGACATGATTTCACGTTCCGAAGGTTACAGCATGTTGGGCAACCGTACCATTCATAATCTAATACGAAGAGGAATACTGAGAAACACATCGAAGAGTCTCTCGCATTCGGAAGGAGATTTGTTTGCGATATTTTACAACACTCCCGAAAGGAGTTCCAGGGCAAAGGAAAGCGTAGAAGACGAGCAAAAGTCAACATCAGTGTCTATCCAGATCAGAGCAGACAGCTGATTTCATTTGTTTGAACGATTTAATGTCGTCTTGGTGATTTAGTCATGTATGTTTGACATTTTAAATTACGTTGTGCATTATTTCTGATCCAATTTACTGGAATTCCAATAAAACAAAAATATACTAGAAAAAAAAATGGGCATTCTAACAAATTTAGAACATTGTCTACTAAATCCTGTGTTTTATGCAGGACTATTTCATTTGGTAAGATTTCAGTATCCCATTTTATTAATTCATACTATTTACTGTACAATTCCTAAAGATTTTAGAAGTTATTAACATTATGCAATCCTCTTCTGCAATTGCCATGAATGTTGGAGCTGTGAACGTTACAAATTTCTTTTCCAAAGATCAATTGCATTACAGCTGTAAGTATTCATCGACGTAACAACATTCCAGTAAACATGATTGTTGATTTGATTTACTTCAGTGCACGAATATGAACCTTCTATTTTGAATCAGAGCATTTATGGGCTTGACAATGCGATATTTATGGCGAAAACTGATAAAACATATTCAACATTTAATAGCTACATGTCAACGATGATTTGCTGGTTGGTTTTAAATAATTTATTGCTGTGTTCTTCCGTTTTGCTCATTTGTAAGTATTGTTATTATAAAATTTGTTATCCGATACTAAACGACATTTTTTAGTCAGCGTATTTACTCGACCTCGTTCCCTGCTTGAATTCCTTCTCACAGCTCCTTGGATAATCATAGTAGTTGTGGCCACTGTCCTCGATTGGTACACGCTGGTCAATTGGTTGTACAACTACCGTAATCACGTAAGAACACCTTTATAACACTAATAACATTCTTAACAGTCATTTAATTATCAGGCAAGCAAAATGTACTTTTGGCAATTCTTTGGCAAGCTGGACCTGGACACGGAATACCTAATTAGAGGACGACATTCTTTAGCAGTGATTCGTAATATTGGTCACAGCAAACTGTCGATGCTTTCCCATCGTTGCATTTGTCACTGTATCAGCGTTGGATTCCTTACTGCCGTTGTGTTTTATCATAGCAAACCTGTGCAGAAGCCGAAGAGAACCGAGGCTGCTCAGAACCAACAAGTACCTATCAGACCAGTAGTACGTTTCCGCTTTTTTTTGCTAATAAGATGTTAGCGCCCTCTACTAATTTTGACGTGTGATTTATTTACAGTACAGCGCAAGGGTACCTAAACGTTATTAGTAATTGACGTTGTCATTTTTTTGAGAAAATGTACCGTAAACCTAAAACACCTGTCCTTTGCAAGCATCCCGGCATATTTATCTCTGGCCTTTTGTCTTTTGTAAGTTACATAGTGATATTTTAACAGAAGACATTAATTATTGTATGTTTATTAAGGTTCTCCAACTCTGTATGGCTATTTCCATCGGAAGCCATATAGTTCATCACACTGATTGTTTCAATAACACTATTCACGAAAACGACAAAGAAATATTGTATCATCGTAAGTGTTATATATCCATAAATGGGACACTCCTACCGCATGGCACTAATAAATGTGTAATTGTTAGTGTACAGATGTAAAGGAACGAGCATTCTGGACTTCGAGAACGTCATCGAAGAACTCGCCGACAATGCCATCTTCTACGACATCCATTACTTCGACTGGAACGATTACACCCAAGTGATGATGACCTGGCTGGCGTTGAGCGGGGCAATTGCAATTTCCTCCACTTTCTTGATGTGTAATTGCTTTCCTACCTTTCAAAAGACGAGTAAAAACATTGGAAAACATATTGTGCCTTTCAGTCAGCGCTTATATTCGAGCAAACTGCTGTGTGGGATCGTTTTTCTTATCGCCGTGGATATGCTGTATGTTGGGCATGTTTCTATCTGATGGGTACATGCTTCATGGATGGTATAAAAGATATAACGGACATGTAAGCATCCAATATCCGCTAGAAACAAATGGCTATTCGAAATCTTTAAAAATTTACATTTACAATTAGCCGCGAGACGAATATTTTGCACAACTCTGGTTTCACATTGATGAAGTGTCCGTCGAGAATATAAATCAACGGCATGAGATGGACTTCATACACATAACGTCTCTCAAGCTGAATATGTTTGGCATGAAACTAATATTCGATGCCTTCTACATTATGTGCTTCCTTGGCGTATTTCTTTATTGGATCAAGCACTTCTGCATTTTACCACATCAGCAAACTATGCGGCCCGTTCTCGTACGGGAGACGGAGACTCGAAAAGAAAACGTTGTAACTAAGTCCATTTTGAAGAAGACTAAAGAGCCTCCTCCCAAGCGCTTTCGCCTCTAAAAACTTTTCGTAATACGTCAACAAAAATTCCTGTCACAGAAGTCAAACTGTGATGTGTCCATTTTTTTTTCGCGCGTTTCGGAAGATTTCCAAAATGTGTTGTATACTGAAAATTTGTTTCAATAGTCTCACGAAGAAGCCACTGGTCTACGCCTTTCTACAATTAGTAAGAGTTTAATTAATATTTATATAATGTAAATCTGCAAATGATTTTATTGGGTTTTAGATTGCTGCAATGGTACATTTGATAATTTTATTGTCATATGCGATTCCATACATGTACTGTGAAACATCTGTTAATGTGAAACACAGTGATTTAATTCTCTATCAAAGTAAGAATGTTAATGTTTGACATAGAAAAAATTAAAGATTAATTTACAGTTGATTCTAGAACTAAACTGTTCAGAAGCTGGTGATAACGGAGCGGTCGTACTTGACAATGCTGTAATTGTTCGGAATCAATTTGATTTCATTCATTTAACTGCTGCGTGGATTATCACAGACGTTATGATGATGATCGGTTGTCTCATACTAATAAGTAAGGTGATATTTCCACGAAGCGCTATAAAATTAAATAAGCTCAATAATTATAGTTGGAATATGCATCGATTCCGATTGTTGTTTGGGCTCGCTCTTTGTCCTTCCATTTATTACCGCGTGCGCAATTGTAATGGCATTTGATATAATTCTGATGATTATGTGGGTTCAGAGATATAAGGAGCACGTAAGTTTAAAACTCTATCCGCCAAATATCTAAATATTAAAATACTTCATTTGGCTTCATTAATAGGTAAGCACTGTTTACTTCCGTCAAATGTTAGGACTGCCAGATAAAACTTCCTATTACTTACTAAAAAGTGAAATGCGAGGATCAGAGGATTTCGATCTGGTAACTGGCTTTAAAGCAAAAAACATATTCTTTCGTCTGCTTTATCACATCATGACAATGTTCTTTATGGTCTTGGCAATCAGGAAATTCTTTTGGGACATGTGCAAACCCAAAAGAAATGAAGATGTAAAATAGTGTCATGTACGATTATTAAAAATCATTGTCAGTATGTTTAACAGTTATAATTTCAAAAATTGTCATAAAGTGTCATATTTTTCTAGTCGGGCATAATAAATTTCTAATAAAATGTGTTGTATTTGCATGGCAATTTTCAGATCGCTTATTGAAAAACCAATAATTTACATCTTAATTCATTTGGTAGATATACTAACGGACGAAAATCATTTTATACAGGACTATATTGTTTTAGGTCGCAGCTACAATACATATTATTATTGTCATCGTTTATTTGGATAGCTATATGCACTGTGAAACTAGCAAGAATGTAGAACATAAAGGTTTAGTCTTTTATCAAGGTAAATATGCATATCAAAAAGGAAAATGTAGTGGAATCGTATCATTGGTAAATAAATTATTATTTTAGTGTTAAACTGTTCAGCATATAAAAACACAGTTGTGGTGGATAATGCGGTGATATTCCCAGACAGTTTTGACTGTCTTAAACTATTGTTAACATGGTTTGCTATGGACCTTTTCCTGATATGTGCCTGCATTGTCTTTCTAAGTATGCGATATAAATTTCTCTTTAATTTTTAAAAATTGAATATTTAATTTTTAGTCGGGATTTGCATCCGTTCTCGATGTTGTCTCTCTATCATCTTTATCATACCGTTTATAGCGATATCACTACTCATGCTTTTCTTGGACATAGTCTTAATGATCATATGGGCACAGAGTTACAAAAGACACGTGAGTATTTGTGATCGTCAATTAATTTGCGAGCTATGAATCATCGATTTCTGATTAAAGGTAAGCTCCTACTACTATCACCAAATGATTGGAGTACACGACCCAACATCACATGACCTGTTACGGGGCAGAGAAATCGATGCGGGCGATTCTATAACAATACTCGATAACTTAACAAGAATGAAAGCAACGAATCTTTTCTATCGTCTTCTGTATCATATCCTTACGGTGATATTTCTAATTTTGGCATTGAAGCGATTCGTGGAGGATTTGTGTGAATGCAAATTCAGACGAAACGAGTGAGTTGAATGTCAGATTTCCATCGGTTATCATCGGACTAATCATTGATGATCTTTTTTTGCAGCGACGATTGAATATTTGTACAGAACCAGTGGATCGTTTGGAAATTCGTGTATCAATAAATGTTAAAATTAAAAGTGTACGAAATGTGGAAAGATTTAGCTACGAATGTAAATGGTTTCTGCTCGAACTAACCGAATCGGTTGGAAGCCGAATGCGAGCGCGAGTTGGTGTAACGTGTAACATGCTGATCGTCGAATGCTGAATGAGAGAGAGAATATCTCGGCAGCGAGTGTCCGTTATTGCCCGCCCTGAATGAATGCCCACGCGCTATTCTCCGCGCGGTTTCGCTCGGCGCGTTTATTCGTCCGATCGGCTGATTAATGCAGTGAAATGAGACCCGCAAGAGAATCTGGACGCGCGGAGCGTGCGATCGTCTTCACGCAGGAGTAACAATTCTAAGTTTCGACTAAGTGTTGAAAAGCTAGCCACAAGAGCAACAATTGTCCCAACGTGCTGATTGAACTAAACCATCAAGAAATGTAGAAAACAAAGTTCGCAACTTAAAACAAACAAGATTTTCTAATTTATTACTAACCATAGTGCGTGAAAGTGTAATATAAGTGATTTCAACGTTAAACAATTTGCCACTATGCGGATTTTTCTGCTTCACCGGAAAACACGCGACTATTGAAGAAGAGAGTGTTAAAAGAACGTGGAAATGCCAGTGGTTACGATGGATTATGAGTGTTGGCTTACAGAATCGACGACGGTGAGTAATCCTTAGTCATTTCCTTAATTAAAAGATTCTGAGGCAAAAGTTACTTCCAAAACTCGAAATGAAAATAAACTAATTTGCAAAGTTTAGTCATCTTAAGAATGTGTCATCGGATTTGTATTTGCAGTAAGAATCTATCTACATTTTGGTGCAATGCTAAGGACGAGTTTCGAAAAGTAATTTTGAGTAAATGTGACAAAGGAATTCCTCAACATTGTAAAACACATAATTAAATCGGTGATTACCGCAGGTGTAATTTGCATACTGCGCGCGACCTTGAAACTATGAATTAATGCATTACAAAGGATTACATGCATTGTAATTTCATTTGTAGCGAAACAGGAAATATTTAAGTTAATTGTGTTGCGACATAACATTATTAAGTTGATTATTAAGAGAATTCGTTAAACGATATATGTTTTAAGAGTAAAAACTTATTCAATATAAGATTTCTTTTTGATTAAGCAGATTTAAGGAATTGGTCTCAAAACTGGAAGATGGCCGGGTAATTTGTTGTTATAGTTGAAGTAATATCACAAGGGGAAAATATGGAAACATCGTTCATAGTGACACCCTAATAATTTCTGGTCAATACGTCATCAGGAGCTCCTCGTTCGGCAGGATTTTTACATTTAAAATAAAAGTTAATATGTTATTTGTTGTAGATTTAAAGTCATGAATTGCGTACATCCAATTTTCTACATATTGCACTGAAAGTGTCGATTGGTATTTATTTTTATTAATCTTAATAATTTACAGAAAAGATAAATTACTGGAATGATAATGCTTGGAATGATTGAAAAAATTTAGCTATCTAGCTATGCTCTTACTTATCTATTCGCTGAATTGCTTTTAATTTATTTAAATAGAAATTTATCAAAATAGTATTACGCACTTTTTTCTTATTAAATTATATACTTACCATGAATGACTGTAAATTACTGTTTATTTACTTCCATATTTTTATTTTCATGGTATAATTACTACGCATGCGCCACGCATTAATTAAAGTGTGCGTGCAATGAGGACTACCGCACAATGCGCACAATGGACCACAATTAATTACAGTGCCGCATTCTAAACGACGATGGCTGGAGTGGCAATAAAGTGCAATAAAATGCAATAAACAGCGATAAACATCTGTTAGCCGCAAAACGCGGAGGCGTTCATAACCTGATCTACAAGAAGTAAAAAACACGACAACATAACTTAATAACTGACACTAGCGCAACTAATAATCATTCGTTTGTTTTATGCGTTGCTTATATGATAAATTCGAGCGATCGATAAAGTCATTCAAAGTGCAAAAACACTTGTTGACAACTTTTCAAATTGGGAAAAACGCTGGAGGGTTGGCAACGTCATAATTTTAATACCAAACATTATAAATCTCATTATGTATCATTGAACATGATTTATAATAGTTCTGATTACATCCAACAGTTGTATGATTTAATAGCGTAATAAATCGAGATGCTATTTGAACAAGTGCGTTGGTTGCTGAAATTCAGCGAGGACTGAAAAACTAGGCCGATTTTTCTATGTCCCAGCGAGTGCATTGAATGCAATCGTGGTTATTTATAGTAATCGTCAAATGAATCACGCGTTTTCCTATTTTCCGCGAGGCGCGCGCGAAGCCGGTCGCGAGTGCGCAATTTCGAGGAAGGAAACCGCGTGTCCCGAGCTCGGGCGGCGGCGTAAAAAGCACGCCGAACGCGCGCTCGCCGCGCGCCGCCGCGCCGTCCGCGGCGGCGGTTAATAATAGAATTTGAACTAAAACACAAAACGTCCAATGCCATATTCGGACTAGCGACTCGAGTTACGCGCGTGGCCCGAGTAGCGCCTAAAAGAGCATATTCCACCTTCCTGCGTCTCGTCGCGTTACAGGACCTCCTACAGCATGTCCCGGAAAGTCAACCACTGTCCCCATCACCGAATTTTCATACGAAATAACTTAAACGCGCTAATCTAACACATGAAATTGATGTCCACCGTTTTCCCATTAGATTTTAAGGTTATATGTTGGGGTTATGTCGTATTATGATAGTGGATGTGAAGTAAATGTTGGGTTATAAACTTTTTCTAACTAGTAGTATGACTGCAGTAAGTTATGGGTATGCCGTGGCGGTAAGTGGAGAGGGCGTCGCGACGCTATTTCCGACGCCGCGCACCATCTACGGACAAGCGAGCTATTCGAATAACGAACGCACACCGACGCGCCGGCAAAAATGTGAAACATGCACATGTAAAGCGTCGAAGTTTACGATTTACGCTACGACGCAACGCCGAAGTGGACGTGGCGCGTCGCGACGCAACGTGCTCATTGAATAACAATCCGTCCTCCACCTAAAAACGCCGAAAATTCGCCAAAAATATTAAAATCGAAACGCATTCGAGCGCAAATTAAAAACATAAATTAAACCAAAGAAACATTCCTAGCTAATTCTTCGATCAATCATTATCATAAATAATTATCATAAACCATAAAAAGTTTATAAAGTTAATCAAAAGCTAAATTTTGATTGAGTGCAGCATGCAGGTGTCCAGAAGTGATCGGCGTCTCATGCTAATCAGTGAATTAATTAATAAATTAACCGAATCAAGTGCGTTAAGTAAGTCGACATTTTTGTTCGTGTTTCGACATTTTTTTTTTGTTTTGAGCGTTGATTTAAAAAGGTTTTGCGTGGTGATATCGAGTCATTTTTGAGTTTAACATTTTATGAATGACGAAAGCCTCCAACACACGACGCGCGGAGAAAAATGAATGAAACGCGCAGAGTTATGGCCGCGAGCAAAAAAATTATTAAAGCGATAAATTATTCAATGCTGACACAAATTATGCCCACCTACAACTCGCAAAGCCATAAAGTCGAAAATTATTCAATCGATTTCATTGATTTTATGCTAAATTCTCGACGAAATAAAGCAAAATTTGCTGCGAACCAAAATAGACCGAGCATAATTGAATAATCCTGTTGTTTATAGCGTTGCGGACTTTTTTAAAACTATTTTTAACGATTTATCAAGATCGATATCGATCTTGACATTTTCTTTGTTAATTTTTTGCGAGTTTACTACTTTGGTCGTCCGATTGTAGGTGGCTGATTAGTTTTCGTTTGGAATGTTGCAGAATAAGTTACAATGCAGTCAGAAGTAGACGAGGCAAATGGCGAGCAAGATATTTCACTAGGGAATCAGAAGAGAGTCGATAATCCCGAAAGAAACAGGTTTGTAATTAGTGTAATTATATTCTAAATATTCTAAATGTGGGGTTGGTTTCAGGCCTGTAATTAAAATGATACCTGAATCTTTCACGTCTTCCGATGCCGAAGACGATGTTAAACACGATCCCACCATATTGGAAGTCAATGCGAACCATTCAAACCTTGAAAACAACGAAACTTTGCGTGCGTGGTTTCAACGCATCACGCAAATGCAGAATGAGATTCAAAAGAAGCTCCAGTCCGAAGCAAATGAAGCAAACATGCTCAATGCGACATCGGTGAGTGAGGTACCGAATCACGTCAAGGTTTCCAAAGGACGGCCACAACAGGTTCCTGCGATGTTTGCAAACCAATCTACATATCACCCCCAGCAACTGCAAAGTGTTCAAAATGTGTACGTCCACAACGTGCAAAACATTCAGCAAGTGCAAAACGTCCAACAGTCTACGCGCGTGGTGAAATATCAGGATCTTCCATACATGGGCGAAATGACCCTGGATAATTCCAAGCCTCGGCGGGGACGAAAGCCGAAGAAGGCGGACATTTGCCACTTGATTTATAAAAATTACGGTACGATATTTCCAGGCACGCCGAACCCGAAAAGTCTCACAGAGAAACATCCCGATAAAGCCGCCCGACATGTCAACGCTAATCA
Organism: Ecitodaemon sp. MM-2014; assembly: GCA_030557295.1. Lineage (NCBI taxonomy): Eukaryota > Metazoa > Arthropoda > Insecta > Coleoptera > Staphylinidae > Ecitodaemon > Ecitodaemon sp. MM-2014. Next base: position 37,515 of record JARRAA010025590.1, on the reverse strand, counting down.
ACACGTGTTCGACGAGAATCTACAACGGAGCGACGTGCAGAATAGAATTATTAGTAGTTTATTAGAAAAACGCTTGACGCAGGAATCGAAGCGACATGCCCAAGGAGCTGCCGGATCTTCCCAGACCGTGAATAAAAAGTCAAAGTCGTCGACAGGAACTTCGGAACCTTTAAATTTGTGCATTCGCGATCTGGACCATCTTAAAATACGTCTAGGAAGCATAAACAAACATTTTAGTCATAGAAACAGTGCTCAACGTGTACGCGAAGTGGTGCCATCTGTGCCTGAAGCGTTGGCCCTTCAGATCGCAACTCCACAAGTGGAGATTAAGGAGGAACGTCCCGAGAGCGATGACGAAGTCGAATTTGTTCACGAGACGCCATCGCCGGCTTCGGCGACGTCCGCAACGTCTGATTTTAAGTTCCCAGGGAATTTGGCTGAGTTGCTGCCTTCAGGAAGCAGCGCCATCTTGCCAGCGACTGAAAACGGAGCTCCGCCTGGCGGGTACGTTTACTGGCCGAATGCCGGCGTTTTTATTCATCCCTTGGCTCTACAACAACAGTTATTATACTATCAAAAAATGTCGGAGGAAAATACCTCAGTGCAAGTTCCGGAAGCGACCCGGAAGTCTAAAACACCCAAGTCTAAAGCTTCCTCCACAAAAAGTGAAACTTCCGAGGATGAATGTTCGAAGGAATCGAAACGTGCAGGCGCTGCTTGCAGTTATGACAAGTTGCCCGCCAAGAGGAAGCGGAGCGCCATCTTTATTCCTCCGATTCCTACCGAGAATCAAAGCAATCCTGCAACGGAAGTGTCGATTTGTAAGTTCAAGTTTACCGGAGGTGCTAAACCGAGTTTGCAGGAGAAGAAAATGTTGTCCGTCGATTCTGGCGGTAACTTTCGGTATTATTCCGGAACAGGGGACAAGAGCATGAGAGGTTATGAATTTTTCCCCAGGGAAACTCTGCAGCAACAGGTGCACAATTCCCAAGGGTCTAGCACAGGTGCATTTTTACAAGCGAGCGGTGAACGGATTTATCCTTCGTCTCCGGTAGATTTCCCAGCAAAAGTAAACGAATTTATGCTCACGCCCGAAATTAAGCCGGACATACCTGCCCTTCATCCAAACGACGCGCCGTCAAGTTCTGAGGTTCGGAACAAGAAACGCAAGAGTCGAAAGTCCATCCAACGCGAGAAACTTGAGCAAACCTTTAAGGAAAAAGGTTTCTTGATCCAAACCCAGCAGTTGGAATCAGCCGAAGGCGCAACCTACTGCAAATTCAGGCAGCTGAGAAAATTCACAAGGTATTTATTCCGTAGTTGGAAGGATTACCTTCCCGGTAATGTGGCTGAGAATCCAGATGGTGCGCCGGGCACGCCGGAAGCGTTGAATCACGAACGTCTTCCACACGAACTGGACGACGCCGACGACTTGTCTTTGGTCGGCGAGCACGAAAGCGTTTCCAACTTGTCCAGTCCGCGAATGACAGAGAACACTAGTCCGCCACTTTGACAGTTAACAGGATTTAACGTCTCTTAAGTGGGCGCTCCCCACCGTTTTGTGCCATTCTTGCAACGTACAAATGAATCAGTGCGTGACGCCGCCGCCATTTCGTGTAAAAGCCAAAGAACAAAATGTCTACATTTATTTTGTTGTGAATCTTTAGTTCCAGCGCAGATGTTCTTCTTCTAGTCTTTAAACACACATACACGGAAAACAGTGATAACAACAATAGGAACTTTACAAATTTACAAGTAGATCGAATTAGAATAATTTTGATTGTTCGGACTTTGTCTTTAGATGAAACACACACACAAGACTCGATTATTAATCTATTCTAAGATTAATATTACTTAATTTATTGATTTGTATTTAAAACATTGTTAAAGGATATGTTAACACTATGTTACTAGGGGTAATCGTAATGTTGCATTTGATTAAAATTGAACTAATGTGAAGCATTAAAAAGAGATAACAAACGACCAAATTTTATAAAATGTTGAATTTATTTGTATCGGATTGTACACATTTTGGTTTCAATTTTCTTTTTTCTTTTTGGTATTGTATGGATTTAAGAATATTGTAACAAATTTTCAACTTTAAAAAGACATTAATATACCAATATGATTTAATTTCAAATTGTTGTTTTATATAAATGGGCAAACAGTTTGTTGAAACTTTCACTCCTTCGACGAACGCTCAAATTTCATGTGCAGATATCCTGGAATTGCTGAATCGTGTTTATGGCTATGGTTTAGTTGATAGCGTTCTTGGAAATTATGCTTTCTTGGGTATGGAGTAACCGGTGATATAGTTTCAGGTTTGTTTGAACGTGGATTTTGTTCAGAAGAAATTGTAGCTGTCGTTATTTTACTTGGGCAAATCATGTCACAATGGAGCCCTTCCGCCAGGAAATGTCACCGATTCGGTGAATGGAGTTAATCCGCTTAATATTGGTGGAATTGTTGAAAAAATGGATCTATTCCTAACAACATTCAAATATTTACTGGAAAATAAACTATATCTCAGGTGTATATCTAAATGGATATCAAACTTCTAGTTCTTCTGGATGATTTGCCACCTAACTTGTAAGAACCTATGTAGCATTTTTGGTAACTGGTTTATTGAAAAAGCAATCAATTTTTAAGTTACCTAAAGTTACGAATCTGTTGAATGCTATATCATCTTCGTCATGTATGCATATGAGAATATGCATGAGAATTTTTTGTTATAGGGGATGTTCCTGGTTCCACCGTGGATGGATTAATAAGTATCTAAACATTGGTTTGAAATGTACAAAATTGAAAGCAGTTTGCAGCAAAACAACACATTTATTAACAAATCTCGTCGTAGGTATTTAGTACACGTTTGTCGGAATGTTTTTGGATTTTCAGAAAGATTTATTCCGTACTTCAATGCTTGTCGTACAACAAATAAACGTCAACACATCGAAGAAACACACATCGAAACCGTTGAAACTTGCGGCTCAGGTGGCTCCCGAAATATGAAAAGCTATTGCGTCACGTATGCTACAAGTCTGTACACGCTGATAAATTTAATTAGAATTTTTACAAAATCCACCGTTATAATTGCTTATCATGAGTCAGCACCCGAGCGCGCAACGATCGGAGGAATATTTGCGTTTTCATCGTTATCATAATCTTTTACAAATATTAATGTCATCCTTTGACTTTGATAAATTTTCTCTGCTAAATGAGTCAATATATTTTATATTCAGAATGTGGCATTAAGTAATTTGTTCAAGTTGGCCATTCCATTCGATAAATCAACAAATTCAAATTGAATTGATGTGTTGTTAGTATGTATTAAAACGTTTGGATTGGTTTATTTCATTCATTGTTCATCATCATAAATAATTAACTGAGAAACGTATAATTTTTGGGATATATTCTTCAACAAAACTATCCCTAAATAGTCCGATTTGAACAAATTACTTACATGTAATAATAAATATTATTGTATATTTTCATATTGTCGTTTTTGTAACGTTTCCCATCCACTTTTCATCACTTAATTGTTTGTTAATTATTGTACAACATTAAGATTCAGATAGATTTGCTTATTTATTGCCGCTACACTATGAAATGTTGATGATATTTGCGTGAAGAGCCAAAAGAAGCGTGCGCCTTTTACGTTTTTACAATACCGAGGAGTAAAAGCGCGCAAACATCTTTCAACCCTTCGACAAATTAACCATGTACATAAATGAACGGATACATCCAGCAACACCTCGCGTGTCGAAACGATGGAACAGGAAGGTCTTTTCCAACTTATTTCAAGAGTTCGAACTGACAACTCAAACGATAATATTTCGGAAACGATTAACGATAGGAGTCAACTACTGATTGCGCACACCCAAAGTGCACGACAATTTATTGACCAGAGAGAGAAGAGATATATTTCTTTTCATTTGTTTTCATTGAGTTTGTACGCAATATAAACATTACTACCGAAATAAAGTGCTAACTTGCAGGAAATTGGCCAAATCGTTACACGAAATGGTCGAAGAATTTGTTCCGCAATTTACTCTAATAATTTCTAAGCAACAGAAGAGTCTATACTTTAATTCGAAATCAATATTCTAATAATATGAAAGATAGAAAGATGAAAAGTCAATCAAACGAATAAAAAGCATATTTACAAAACGAGATATATACAAGTCATCTTATCTATTAGTTAACGGTTGTTTTCGTGTTTTGTGTATGCTTTTTGTAATATTGTTAATCTCCACAATGTTTGTCACATACGAAATCAGCGATTCGCACGCCACCTATGTTATTAAAATGGCGTCGTTACACTAAAACTGACTTTGTCTGCGATACATTTGATAATGTTCTCTCTAATCTTTACATTATACCCTTATCACTTACAATTTATAGTTTAAAGTCATAATTATTATTAAACATACACATAAGTATGCATTCGTATTTGTTTATATATCTTTTTAATATTACTTGCTGTTTTTAGTATCATCAGTTTTGTATTGGTATTCGGTTGAAATTGTTTAATAATATTTTCTCTCTTTTGCTTTATTTATTTTTTTTTGATCGTTGAACTTTGATTTTTTACCTCGCTTAGCATTAATTTGTAATTACATCAGTTAATTGATAATATGACAAATTGTCTAATTAAATGTACATGATATTCACTTCAGTGGCTAAGACGTGTACGTATAATCACAGGTTACTCCGAATATTGTCACATAACCTGCTGATTATACCTAACCTTACTTCATCCAACAATCATCAACTTTTAGTGTTAATTTCTCGTGAATTGCTAGTGAAGTCGAATGATCGCATATTATACACACTTCCGTCTTATGTACATATAATTTGTCTCTAAATTTGTTGAAGTATGCCCACCACCAATGTTCATACTTTATATAATTCATAAACTAACATTTTCGAGTTTCGAGTTACGTTGTTTCGCGACGTACCGCGGCGCAAGGTCTCAAAATCTCTCTGAAAGAAAACGAAACGTCATCTTATCAACTCCATTTTTCCAACATCTTATTTCTCTCAATGCCAATGTCATGGTTTTGTTATTTAATTAACAATTCATGCACAACATCGATGCCAATTCGTTCTTCTAATTTGTTCAAACTGAAACAATCTGCGTTGCGTTTACGTGTGTATTAATTTTGTGCATTTGTGCCTTGTGCAAAAACGTGACAAGAAAGTGAACACTGAACGTAAGATGGCGTTTGCAGACATGGCGTCACATTACATATAACCTTTTGTGACGCTATGTCATAAACAGTGCGCTCGTTAACGTGTGAAATTATCAAATTCAGTGCATTTTGTGCTCGAGTGCATTGTGTTTGAGTGCATAGAGTGCATTTTAAGTAAAACCAATAAACAATTAAACCTAGGCAATACTTAATTTTAAAGTTATAACAATAATGTACAATAAATTAGTTTAATCGTTTTTGATTTTGTTTCTTTTATAAGAAAAATAATTTTTGCGTTGAGTCTCTCACAGAAGCATTCAAACTTTCACAAAGGACAAAATTCAAATCTCGGCTATGTAATAATCCGCCATTTTGAATCCCTCCCCAGAATCAGCATTCATCGTCAGTCTTACATACTGAAAACAAATTTTATGAAGTAACATTTACCGCATAATCATATCTGGTATAATAAATATCTGGTATGCATTAACGATATAGGTAATTTATAATTAATTTATATTTATATACCGAGTGTTAAAAAACAATCATCCACGTTCTATATTATTCGAGAGCATGGAACTTGTTTGATTTAACACTCATTTGTGTATTCGACTATATTTATTCTAGTGTTTATAGTTAATCCTAGGTTTATTTGACAATCGCGTTGGACGACATTGTGTGAAGTCCAGGCGATTGTCTTATTATTGTCAGCACAGCCGCTTGAGGGCGCGCGTGTTACAACGCGTCCTCAAAGTTTTAAATGATAAATAACTTATCGTTACATTAAATAAGCGTACTATCGAAAACAAAGTCGAATATTGATAGTAGATCAAAGTGTTCCTAATTCTGAGAATATAAGATAAGATAAAGCTTTTTAGTAATTTTTAACTAATTTTTAACGCTTTCAATCGTAATATAATTTAACCAAAACTGGTTAGTTTTAAGGTTATAGTCAATTCTTTTTGTGACAGGATCCTCATCGATATTATTATTTTTTTCGCAGTATTCATCCAAAAATTGACATGATGGTTGACTTCAGAACTCTCGTCGACAACGAAACAAACCTAACCTAAAGCATCTTTTGTAGACGAAAATTGTTTTATGTATATTAATATTCAATATCTACTAGAGTCTATCAATTGTTTCTACCTATTGCCAAATCATGATAAGCGCACAAACGCATTTGGTGATGCTTGATGCTCACGATGCAAACTAAACGATGGGGGATGATGCGAACACAGCTTTTATTTGTGTGTTGGTTGTGTGGGTGTGGAATACCTTGTCGTTTCGGATGTTTCTATATAAATCTTCTTCTTTCTTCGTTCGTTTGTTGTTTGCTCCATTCTGCTATTTAGTATATTGTAGTTTTTGTCTTTGTTTCTTGTTATTAGTTAATTCATTAGTAGTTTCTATCGTTTATCGTGCCGTGGAGGTACGAGTCTTCCGCCGGGGGTTGCACGGGTTCTTGTCGGAAAGGATTGTTGAACGGGTTCGAGATGCCTGCGCCTTGTGCCGGTGCCGCCATGAACGGATTGGCGCTTCCTTGTGCGGGAGGTTGTTGTGGATGCTGTTGCATTTGTTGGGGAGGTGGCGGCAAAGGTGGTTTCTGGTAGGGTTGCTCCACAGCGCCGTAACTTGGTGGGTTTGAGAAGGATGTCTGGACCATGCCGTTGCTTTGAACCTAAGCGAATAATTATAATTTGAGGTTATGGAGATTGTGTTTGGTGTCTAGGAATTTTAGGTTAAGTTAGTAATTGAATATAAAATGACTTACAGATGCTGACTTTTTGATGTGAATATTTTCATCCATTGCATTCCATTGCTTCTCTTCGTCCTGTCGGGGATCTGCCCACTCTTGAAGTTCGCCGGACGCAAAGAATGCGTAGAAGATGACTCCCATGTAATGCACGCAGGCGCCAAGGATGAAGACATCCTTCCAAGTTTCTGCGTTCTTTAAATATAAATCTTCTCTTAAAATCTTGTCACAGTTGGAGCAAATGAGAAACTTTAACTTTTTATCTCGCAATTTATGGTCCAAATTCGCACAAGTCGTAACTTTATATGCACAGCTATAATGCACTCTGCCGCCGTCCGGGCGGTAGGAAATCAGTATGTGTAATGCGCTTTGGGGTATAAAGGACGTGTTCATTACAGCGGAATTTGTGCGACCGTGCGGAACGAGACGAAAAAGAGGGTTGGCTTTCTCGCGGCATCGACGACGGCGGTGGGGGCGGTTTGCCGCCGCCGATGATGTATCGCCGCAACGCGTCGCCGCCCTCGACCACCCTCCGACTCCGACTTAACGCTTTGCAATCAGCGAGCGTGCGCCGCACGCTATGATATTAATGTCGAAATTTATCGTTTTGAATGTCCCCGGGACGAACAAACCGAAACTTCGTGCTGGTGGGCGTTCAACCCGCAAATTATAAAAATTACAAAGTCGCAAACTTAATATTTCGTGGTTTTAATTTAAATTTTAACTGAAAATGCAAAATGGCCACCTCTACTTTACTTACTCTTTTGGCATCGGTTAAACTGTGGACTGCAACAGGACAAATACATCCCGCTATCGTCCCGATGCCATTCGACATGCCCATTAGGATACTGGCATACTTCGGCGCGATGTCAAGATGGTTAACGTTGAAACCGGAGATGGCGAACCCGCTAAATGCCACCCCGAACGTGAGCGCAGTGATGGCTTGCGTGTAGGATTTACTGAAGGCCACCACAAGGAAGAACGTCGCCTCCATGCCGAACCCTCCGCAGTTGAACAACTTCCTCACTTGAGTGGTGGTTAAAATCTCTTGTTTTCTCAAATAATCCGCAAGGATACCACCAGATGGAACTATAATAGTCATGAGTAAGTGCGGCAACGCTCCTAGGATTGCATTCTGGACGGAAGCAACAAAAACAGTCGTTATTATGCAACGAAACTCCATAGTAATGTTAAACATACTTCTTCAATGTCAATCCCGTAGACATCATTAATGTAAGAAGCTTGAAACAACACCAGAAGATAAAAATTCCACGAGCGACAAAAGTTTGCGATGAAGATGGCCCACACCGGAAGCGAAGTGAAGAACGCTTTCCAGGGCGTGTTGGCGATTGTGGGCAAAGTCTGATGGTCAACGGACGGGCCGAGCGAGCTCTCGATGTACTTCAACTCGCGCGCTTCTATGGACGGATGTTTGCTCGGCCGTTCGAAGATCAACCAGATCCACGCCAGGAACCACACGATGCCAAGACATCCGTAGAAGTAGAACGGGGCCTGCCATCCGATCCGCTTGATCAGCTCCCCGCAGAGGGGCATCGCGAACATCACGCCCGCGTAACATCCGCAGAAAGCTAGCGTCGCCAGACGGGAGCGTTCCAGGGGTGGTGCCCAGTACCGCCAGATACCGTGACAAGCTGGATATGTCACTCCCTGTAAATTACCAGCGTCAGTACTCCTGTCTTCAAAGTAGGGAAGCCTAAAGGTTAAAACGCACTTAAGGCTTTTCACGGTTTTCAAGCACCACAACCTTAAGAGCGATTCTAACCTTTGAACCTTAGAAGCGGTGTGTGATAATGAACCCAAAAACTGCGTGTCAAATGTTAAACAATTTTGAAGCCTTTTCTCTATCTATTGAGACTTAATTTGTCCGTTCAGAGTGTTGCGAGAGACTAAAAGCAAAAAACCAAACACGTCGTCTTGTGTTTTACAATTTACGTGTTGCGTGTTGAAACCAGCCGGTTGTGATTGTTTTGAGACATTACCTGATCACGGAGGGACATTTTAATATTTCTAGCTGCTTTGGGTGATAATTTTATTAGTATGAACATTAAATTCGGACAAAACTTTGGAAGTTATGGACTAAGAAAATATGGATCTTTGAAAATCTTCTGTGCATTTTATGACGGTTAACGTGCAATGTTTGACTCTTTTTTTTTATTTTAGGAGAAACATTTAAAAAGGTGCAGAGTATGTGCATTTCTTCATAGAATTTTAATGATTATTACCAAGTTTAATTAAAATTTTCATGTTTTTGTAGTGCAGTGCAATTAAACATTAATAGTGCTTTGTTTGTGCAATGTTTGGAAATTTTTCGTGCAAATCTCGTCGTTTTCCAGGTAATATTTTAACCATCTGTATTTATATATCACTTAGGTGTATAATTTTGTGCATATTTCTCTCTAAAACTTAACAAAGTAAAAAAAAAAAGAAAATTAATGTGCACTGAGTGCATTGCTTACTAATCGTGAGTTTTGTGCTTTTGTGCTCTTGTGCGTAATTATTAGTGCTCATAGTGCGATTTGGTGGGCTTCGGATCTACAAGATCGATTCGTTTGTGCGTTCATTCATGCAAATGTGACCGTGATGAGAGAAGTTGAACGTATGGGGAACTCATTATAAAAGAATGGTGAGAGGAAACGCCCGGTGCAACAATGCAAATCTTACTTCGACCAATCCTTGCAACACCCTGACAATAATAATAGCACCTGGTCCGAGCGTCAGGGCGCCCGGCACGAGCAGATTGAGGAAGGACGAGGTGCCAATTGCTCCGCCAAAGAGTCTGTTGGCTGGGTATTTTGTTGCTAGGAAACCGCCAGGCACCTGCGTTATTAGATAGCCCCAGAAGATCGAAGAGTCTACCGATGCCATCGATTCGTTTCTCTAAATAACACGAAGATGGTTAGGGTTTTGATAAATCGTCTTTGGAAATGTGAGAAATGTGAGTAATTACTTCTTTTTCGAGCTGTAGCTTTGCCATGCCCATGTTGCACCTCATGCCAAACATGACGATGAAACCAAGACAGGAGAACAGTGCGACCGTTACACGTTTCGATAGACATGGCAACTCTGGTCGTATGTACTTGTCGATGTGGCGGAGCGGCGGTCGTTCCGGTTCCTGATCGCTGCCCGGCGTGCTGGCGTCATCGGCGGCGCCGCCGTCCTGAGACAACCCAAATTCCTCGTACTGCCCGCCGCCCATACCGCCGCCGCCTCCTCTGCCGCCGCTCTTCCTGCAACCAACACCAACAGTCAGCATACCGAGTACAAAACGCCGCATAACTTCTGGCAACTTTTATCATCAATCAAAAACAGGAAAATCGCATTAGCATAGGTACATTAGCATGCGCTTTCCGTGGGGCATCAGACCGGAAATCAAAGGAAATTGACTCATGAACGTATCCGCGCTACAGAAAGACACGTCGCCGCGCTTAAACTGTGTTTAATGCAAGCGGACACGACGGGCGATATAAAAAGACAAAATGTTTTAGTCGCGCGCCAGTTTCAGGCTATCATTATGATAATAATCGCGGCCGTGGGGGCGGCTTTTAGTGCTATCTGTCTGCGTCGGGGACGCCGGCAGTTATGTGATGTGTTTATGCGCTAATGCCGCTGTAACCGGTTGATGGGCGCATTTGTTATCGGGGATGAAAAGCGTGTCGCCGCGTGTGTCGCGCGAAAAGCGTAAAACGAAGACAAAGCGTCCCGGCGCCGCCGCCGAGGGGTGCGCGATGAAAGCGTAATCGTCATTAATGCATCACGAAATGAACATGGACGAACACGCAGTAGATTACCAAATCATTTTTACACAAAAAAATGTACAAATATAACGAAACATCCCAACATCTCAACAAATTCAACGAGAACCACAAAAAAATGTTTAGCTGTTAGCGAATAGGTATCGATATTTTATTTTTAATTATTCACATTTAAATTCTGATATCTTTCGCTCCCCCCTGATGAATGCTTGAGCTTTTCACGAATGCGTACGACCCCAAGTGATAAGTGGCACATTTCGCCTGATGCCTGGAACGTGACCGAACGCTCGACAGGCTCCTTTGCCGCCTCCACGCTCCTTAATCCGCTGCGCAATCGTCCTCCATACGCGCCTAGAAAGCTTTCAGCGTCTTGTACTCATAGCGCAGCGTAGAAACATTCTAGAATTGTACAAAGCAATAAAGGGAAGCAGAAAAACTTGTAAAACTCAATAACAAGTCCATTATTATAAAAAACTGCTATTTCAATAATGGCTAACTTCAATGTCATATGAAAATTCTAGAAACAAGTCAGATATTATTGGGTCGAGAATAAGTAATGAACGTTTTAACTAAACACCTGTTTTGCCACGATTTGCACAAAATTTACTCATTTTCTCCTCTATAACCATGCCGTCGTTATTTGAGCACCTCTAATCTGGGGGCATCGACAAACTGGCCAAACAGTGGCAAGAGATCGTTAGCAATTGCGGATAATACATAATTGTTTGAATTGTTGTTATATTAGATGAGGAAAGGTCGATTTTTTAATAAAGAAAAAAAATATACTCAATACCCAATACTAATTTCGCTTCGAATGTTTTGAACAACACCAATTAAAAATTAATCATTCCTTAATAAACGATTAAAAATGCTCGTTGACAACAGATGAGGAAGGAATCTTCCTTCCTTCTCGCTAGTTTTCAATGCGGCTCTAATTAGATATGATTTTAACGCCTTGGCGCGACATCTCGGGCGCTTCTCGTCGTGCCCGCGCTGGGGTAGAATGGGCCACTCGAACGATAATTGCACGGAAGATCACAATGGATCGCTCGTCAGCCAGTCTCGCTGGCGCGGCGTCTGCGTTTTTCCGCCGGCGGGTGCCACCGCCGCCGCGGCTGCCGCCGGCGCGTCTCCTGGCGCCCGTCGCATCCTCAAGACTTAATATCGGCGTCCACTCGACGTCACTTGCCGCGCTCGCTATTCACGACACGAGGAGCCGAAGAGCGCATATTCATTCATAGCTGGGGCGCCACCCCTACGCGCTAGCGTTTATCGCTCTTGTTCTCTTATTTTCGAATGCGTGTCGCCAACGATACCTTTCATCCCCCGCGCTGGGGGTGCACGAGATGCAGGATGAATTTTGACAAACGTACCGATAAATCATGTTCTTATAAATATCGGATGCAATCAAATTTCGATTTATAACAAAATGCGTTATAAATATTCGAATCTGAAAAATGCCGTTTAATGCTTCTGCATTTCGCTGTATTGCGTTTGGTAGATTTGGCGGAATTTGCCGATACACTTGGTGCGTTGCCCCTGAAGCGAAAACGACAAACATCAAGCGACGAAGCAAACGGAGAGTGAAATCGAATATCGAGATCAATATCTTCCTCTTATTCCGTGCGCAGCAAACTATATTTGTCTTCGTTTTCGTTCTCGTGGGTACATATAAATAGATATGTATATATTTTCTAATAAATCTCTCCCATAATTCATAGAATTCCTATAATTTTCCGCCTCGATACAAATTACACAAACCTTCATATCAATGCATACTTAAAGAATTAAATTTGCTAGTTTCATGCCAACAAATACTTCTATTAACTTTTGTACGCTTTTAAATTTTATGGCGCCATGCGTATCGATTAATGCAAACTGAAACTCAATAAGACCCCCGCTTCATTTCCGCTTGATTTTATTTTTTCCTTTTCGCGCTCACAGCTACGCGTTGAATACGCAATGAGGTGCGTCGAAATTAAGACGACACTCTGTTATACTTTACGCCCGCTTCCTCGCGTCGCCTTCCGCCGTGGGTTTTATTTCAGGGCGATTCGTCTTTTTCATCCGCGCTCACTTATTTTTCATCCGGCGCAAAACTTCGGCATTATTAGCGTAATGCGATCAGGCTCGTTACGTTTCTATTGGCATTATTGCATTATTTTTAAATTTCTGCGTCGCTGATGCAGGGAGGAAGAAACGAAATGAATACAAATGAGGTGGAGAAAACATTTTAAAGTATTCACATCGAGCTTCACCATTTTTACAACATTTTTTGTTTAAATCAGTTTGACTGTGAAACTGATCAGATATTTTTGGTTAAATAAAATATTCAGCTAACGAATCATTCAGTAGCAACTACTTTTGAGTTATGTGGTTGTAATAATATTAACAAGTTAAATTTGAGTAACAAACTACTTTTGGGCAACGCAAAACGCTGGCAAATAACAATCCCTCGACGAAGTCGTCGTCTCACGGGAGAAACGACAAGAAACGTTTTCAACCTTGGCTTTCCCTTTTCCGCCCTGAGTTCCTACCGTCAACCTGTTGAATTGTGCCCAAACGGCAAAAGCTCCACTGGTGTCTTTTGCAAATCTCACCTTTGGTTTTTCTTGGAAATTAAATTTGAAATCTATTTCTAGAACAAAATGTCTATACATTTACCATTTAAAGTTTCCCATGTTTCTCATTTCACTTACGTTGACCACTTCAAACATTAATTTAACACTTTTAACAAGTTCTCATTACTATTGCGTAGATTGATTACTATCTTACTGTGATTTCAGTGATTTTTTTGTGATTTTACTATTTTTTGCCGCTCTTGTACTATTGTCTATTTTTACACGTGAATTTCAGGACTTTCTGGTTAATATCCCGTGTGATGCTCGAGAATCAACCCGGAAGACTGAATCAGCGACCGCCACCGCCGCAGCCGCCGTCGCCGCCGTCGGCGCCTGGAATCCCTACTTCATTCCGTGCGCTCTGGCGGTCACGTGACTTTGGCATCATTTCGGTTTTACTCTACTTTTTCCTTCAGACGCGCCTCGCTTACGGATGTTTGGCCCTTAGTTTCCCGTTCTTCTCGAGACAATCGACACGTTGCCGCAAACGACCTCAAATCGGCCGAGTACACGTGGACGAAACCTCCGAAGCAGAAATATTTCGTATTCGGTAATAAATAAAAGAAACTTTCGGAGACTTTAAAGGATTCTTGGGGCAAACAAAAATGATGATTTTTAGGAGGTGGGGTGAAGTTTACGAAACAGGCAGTGGAATGAGATCATGAATTGGATTGCCTTCGCCGGCGTATCGTCACGCGCGCCGGCCGGTGTCGTTCGATCCTCGATTGTACGCGCATCGTTTACTCGTTTACGCGCTGGCATTGTCGTCCCTCGACGACAACTACCCCGCGCCGGTAGTGCCAACGAAGAAGAGCCAAAAGCGCGAAAAATGCGTTCCAAGTTAACAAACCTGTTTACGAATCAACACGGCCTTGCATTTACAAGCATAATAAATTGAACTCGTTAAAGATTTTTTCATTTCAATCAAATATTGACATTTTTAATCAACATAATTAAAATTATATCGACATCTACAGTAATATAACCTTGGTTTTAGAACATAAAATTACTGAAATACATTTGGTTTTGACCACTAGATGGAACTACTTTTACATAGCGAACTATCAAGCCATATTTTCTTTGTTTGGGGAAAAAAGACGAAAGATATCATTCTTTGTTCTGTATCCTGGTGCATAAAGATTCAATTTGTTAGCGTCGCGTATCCGAGACGCTTTTATTGCGATTGCAACGCGTTTTGATTTGCATCGGGAAACTATAAAGAAAGCGCACGAAGCCAACGAGGGTGGAAAACTAGGCGGCGGCTGTTTCTGAAGATCGAAATCGAATTGAGATGCGTTTTGTTCCCCTTTGCTTTCGTCTTTTATCATGCGTTAGTGTTCCACGCACAAACCAGACGCGAAAAATAAAAATAAAATCAAACATTTGATTTCGGGTTGCAGACTTTATGTTTTAAAAAACACTTAAACTGTAGCCACCGAAATAAGAAAAATCGACACAAAATGCACTTTTTATGTCTTTAGGATCTTATTCATGGCACTTTTTACCACTATTACTCTTTGACTGCCCGCGACAACGCTCCGAAAGACGTGAAAAGAGAGGAAACCTTAAAAGGATCTTTGCCCTGCTTTCAGACCAACGCCAAACATTTTTCTTGCTTTCGGCCGATGGCTTCCGGTCCGCAACGAGACGCCGTGGACCCTCTTTCCGCACAAGCGCAGGCCGTTTTAAGTAAAATAGGAAAGCAAATGATTGTTTCTGTCAATGTCGCGACGAGACGTCGTCACGCTCTGAAGGGACGACGTAATGGCGGTCACTTTCGGCGCTGCTTCAGAGGGTCGCAGGGAACGGCCGAAGGACATCAATCACGTGCTAATGCAGTTGCCACCCGTCAAAGATCAATTCCTTCATGTTTGTCCTCGAGATAGAGATTTATTTTTTTTACTTTTAACCACATTTATTTCATGAAAATGTTTAGAAACATTTCAAGTTTATTGTACATATTTGGCGGCATCAATTTAACTGGAACCACATGTTCTGACACATAATAACAGGGCATGAAAGTGAATCCCCAATTAATGTAAACATGCAACATGTTTGAAATGAAAGCAAACATCAAACAGTGGACAGGAGAACGGGCGGACTTTATTAAAGATAATCATCGGCAAAGCAGAGTTATTAGTTACTCAAAAGGGGCTTATTATCAAAAGAGGGGGATGAAAATTTTCAGGGTATTATATTTGCCAAGATGAGAGTATCAGATATGCACCAAATTGAATTTCAAACAGTGAAACAGGAAATTTTTTATTTAGTCGAGATAACCTACAAATAAAATCTGCAAAATTACATGAAACAAACTGAGAGTGAATTAATTCAATAAAATTGGACATCCTAGTTTGACAATTCTCTAAACTAATGACATACAAATTAGTGGTTTTTAAGCTGCTAAAATTCGACGTGCTTGCAAATCGTCCATCTCGTAATTAATTCGCATTGTGCGCCGAATCCTCGAAGCACGAAAGTCAGTCTAGTCAGCAGCGCGCTAACTCGTCCTTTGTCTCAGCGCGCGTGTCCTTTCAACCGGTAATTGTAACGTTGGTTACGTTCTGGCTTCGCGGCACGATCGGAGTGATTTGTGAAAGCAGCGCTCGTGATTTAAAGCGGGAGGCGCCGCCGTCGCCGCCGCCGCCGCAAGGGCCGAAAATCTAATCGCACCGGCTGTTTCCGCTCGATTTAATTGCGCGCGTCGCAACGGCGGGAAATCGAGTTAAACGCGGCTCGGGCGCCTGCGGCAACACGCTGTATAATTTTAAAGCACTGTATCCATTGCCCTAAACGTCATGTATCATGTTTGATGCACCCTCGCCGAACGAGCAACCCTCTAAAAGCGCGCAGCGCGTTGCGCCGACGTCGACAATGCGTCGCGTTCGTTTTTATTCCTCGCGCGCGCAGAGGGTGCGCGGGAGGGGCAGCCTTCCGTGCGGAGGGAGCGGGGCTGAGCTTTCAAATGATTTTCAATGGTTTGCTGGCTCCATAATGTTTCATAATGCACTGCCGACAAAACGCCGCGCACCCCTTGGTCGATTGTTACAAATATTTTATTGCCGTTATTAATTTTCCTGCAATAAACTTTTAGTCAATTGTTTATCGCAAGTTTTCTATTCAGTACTATGAACACCCTGTATGTAATATATATTGAACAGGATGTCTATTAGAGACTTCGGCTTTTATTAAGTCACTTCAACATGTATATTGCGAGTTTGCACGTGACTGGAGGACCTCGAAGGACTAAAAGCCTTCGACCTCCAAACTCACAAACTCGTCGAGCACTAACTTTTCCTCTTTTCCATCTCCAGGGTTGTTCCAGGGGCAAAAGCGTGGAGCTGCATACGGAGAAATGTAATAATAGTTAGGTAAGTTTCGAGGATTGTGCTTACGTCAAATGAATTGAAAACAATTACTCGAAGCTAAATGTCTATACAAAAATTCTTTAAAACTTTCGTGAATGTTAAAGTTGAAATTTTAAACTTAAAATAATCTCATTACAAGCTTATGCTACAAGTGTTAACTATAACCTATCGATAGAATATCATTATCGACAAATATGTCTTATCTTAAAAAGAACTAGAAAATTTAATGTTTGTCTCGTTTTCTAGCGGAAGATGTCGCGGCAAGTTCGTTTCCTAATTCAATTTCTCATATCTAGCACGAATAGAAGAAAAATCATAATATAATTAAGGTGAACGTTGGCTTGGCTTCATTTTGCTTTCTGTTTTTCGATTTTTAGCCAAGGGAAATTTTTAATTTACCGTAAGTGATACGGTTTCAACGCAACGAGATTTCAAACAATACGAACAATGCCCGCGTCGGATGCTTTTGTTGTGGTCTTCACAACACACGATCTCACCCCGCCAAACAACCCACACGCTCGCAGTCCTGGCGTTTTTGGTGCAAGATGCTTTGTGTTTTCTTAGCGCGGGCCTTGGAGACGTCTCTAACACTTCCATGGACTAGTCAGGGCATGTTAAAACTGTTCGTAGCGAAGGCTAGTGGTTTCCTATTCCTGCCTGGTACCGAAACTTTAATCATGTTAATGGTTGTATACAAGTCTCAAGATCGCACAACGGAAAATAATGAAAACTGAATCCTGTTTTAACGTGGAATATGCCCGAAAAACTGGGACATTTCTTTAACATTTATCGCATGTTTTTCATTTTTTATCACCAGAAAGATTTCGACGATTTAGAAGCTTTGCTTGGAGTGTTGAACACTCGTTTTTTTCTGCTTTTATAGACTCTGTATTAAACTCTCCTCTCCACGGCGTGGAAATCTCCTCCAAAGCCATGGCAATCGTAATCGTAATCACGCAAGGCCGGGACTGCAGCTTTAGATAAGCGTCGGATAGCGTTAACCCTCATTTAAGCGTTTCCTGCCAGCGCTTCTTCGTCCGGAGGAGGAAGCGGTGGAAAACGCGCGACGAATGCCTGCAATGCACGGGTTTCAATTAACACCCTCTGGGGCACGAAAAAAATCGTCGACTGCGTCCTTTCCATAGACAATTCCCACCAATTCTCAATGGGATACGTAAATCTCGAGATTTTTCCTTCGACAAGCTCTAATCCCGCGCACAAAGAAAGAGCAAAGCGTAATGAAGATTCACCGAAGGAAGGAATAATTAAAACTTGAAACACGTTGAATTGAATTAGATTTTTTTTCGGCGTCGCGTTTAATTTCAAAGCGGGACATTTCTAATTCGTGGAAATTGAAATTAATGCCGGTTTAAATCAACAAAGTTTTAATCGATGCTGATGGTAGATGTTTTGTTTGGATTCGCTTTAACGCCGAGGGTAAAAGTCGCGCGTAATTAACAAATTGCATTTGTGCCGATCGATTTGTCCATTTTCGAATATCGAAAATCAAATCGGGCGAGGGATGATTTATTGAATTTCCCTCCCAATCATGCGTCCATCTGCAGCGGGGGGAGGACAGTCTGGCGTGGAGTTATCAGATTAGGAAACCGTCAACAATCGAGTGAGGACGCCAGGATACGAGGATGCTATCGACGCCGGAGCAGCCATTGTGTCCAATTACGTCCGGTCCATCTGCACTAACGGGGAGACGTCATGAATAGGAGCAGAAATTGCTAGGAAGTCCAAATAAAGTAAGAAAAAATAGCACGGATAAACAGTCGAAAGCATTTATTTTTAAAATTCATCAGATATTGAAAATTTTATTTCATTTGGTAATACGTAATATAAAACCCAGTTTTCCTATCATCATCATCATCCAATGTGCCCTTTCCACATGGCAAAAGTCCATGTGTAATCCATCATCGTCATTTTCTGGCGGCAGAATTTAGTCTTCCTGGCTGGATGTTAGTAGCGTTACTTGTGTATAAAGCGGGCTCCCCGCAGAGTCCATTTATCCTCGCGGAGGAAGACGCGCACGGATAGACGCATCCATTCAAGCGTGACCGCCGATAGCGTTACGTTAAAAAGGAGTTGATCCCCTTGAAACCGCCGAATTCGCGCCGCGCGTCTCCTCGCATGGCCGTGCCCATGGGAAATCAGGGAAACCTCAGTCGGGCGTTGATAGCCCGTTGCGTCGGGGCGCCTTTCATGCGCTTTCATAAGCGTTTCGATTCAATGCATCCACGGATCGAGATTTTACTAATACTAATCGCGAGCGTAATAGTGACGCAGATAACAAGGACGTAATAGGATTCCCTTTGCATGTTCTGCGCATGCGCAAATTACTAACATAACTGACTCTCACCACTTGCTATTCGCTAGTGCATTAAGAAATATGCGTTAAAATATGACATATTGCATTAGAAAGTTAAAGGCATTTGAAAGTAATCAAATTGCACAAAAACCACTCAAGCCGTAACACGCAAATTGATTTTCCTCGGCGCGCGGGGGCGGCAAAACATTTACCACTCCGAGGGTAGTTGTATCGACGAGAGCAATGATGCAACCCTCTAATGAAGAGCGCCGCGCGAAGCCAAATCAAGTTCCGACTCGGTCTTATTATATTCTTGTTTAAATTAACCACCGCCGGCGGCGGAATACCCTCCAGTGCAAACAAAGCCCGATGTAATTAAAATTTCCACTCGCCAGCATCAAATCAAACGGTGCTGATAGACTTCAATAAAAGTATCAAAAGCTTCCAATATGCTGACAGTAGTAGAGAGGATTTTATAGGCATTAGATAACTGATTGTCAAATTTGTTAGTTTCGCTACTATTCTTTAGATTTTATTACGTTCTAAAGTTAAAATTGCAAGTATCATTTCAAAGCCATTTAGATTATAATCCCTTTAAAAAGTTGCCTCGTTTGCATTCATCCGTTCGGGCGAGGGACGCGCATTCATAAAGCCTCGCCGCCGCCGCGACGAGGACACGCTCTAATAAGCCCGCGTCCTTTTATGTATTTTTTCCGCCGCGCAAAGTCCTCCGAGAAGGCGGCACTGGCGGTGGTGTTTTGTTGGATTTTGCAACTGCGTGGACGTGAGAAGCAAACAGAACTGCTTCCCGAGCAGAAGCGTATGATGCCACTCCAGCTCACAATTTGACTATCAAGTAACTATTTTGTAAAAACACTCTAACAACCAATGCCTTTTCTAAAAATATCCATAAGATATCATTTATCAAAACACAACCTCTTTAGGTTCCTCGCATTTTGTACTCTGTCTGGTTGTTTTGATGTCCTAGATTGTTTGGCAAAGTTCCGCGGCGCCACTGTTTCTATCCCCCGGTCTGGATATTCAAGGGGATAGAAGGAAGTAGTTTTTTTTCGGGGGCGCCATGGCGCCAGTCGTCTCGCCGTCTCCTGTTTATCACGACTTCGGCTCGATCCCTCACAATCTCTCTCCATCTATCTCACTATGACTCTTTTACTGAAAATCGAAATGTTTGCAATATGACGAGAATGCGGGGCGTCCAACTAGTAATGGTATAAATTTGTATAAAGGGCATAGCGTTGGTGTGATACACTTGATGGCGGTCATAAATGCGGCAATTTATTAAATTTATTGCAACGATTCGGAGCGATGTGATGAGGACGCGTATACTGATGTGCATAACGTCGTTGCAGGAAAGCGCAGTAAATTTGATTAGTATCTGAAAGTGATTAAATAAGCAATCAGTTTTATAGCAAGCGCGCTGTGGACGCCTGCAATCCTGAGTCTTGAGCGCCTCCACTCTCCTCTTCTTTCCTCCGCATTTCAACAACTCCGATAGTGAATGCGCAAGTTTCCAGTACCGAACAAGCGGTGATGAACTGATGAAGAGCCGCTGCGCACGGCTTATTGCTGACTAAGTTATATTATCAACCCGCTGCCATGTCTCGTTGCAATGGCAATGAAACAAAAAGGGGTCGAGATGTCGCCGGCGTCGGAACGCCCGAATACATTATCGTCGTTTAACACTCAGCGTAATTGTTCTCGGCGCGCGGGGCCCGACAGACGTTTCAATTAACTAAATGTTCCGGCGTTTAGGCAAGCCGTGGCGTCCGCGTTCACCTGCTATCCTCCGAGCGAATACTCGCCACTTGGTTATCTGGGCGTGCATAAAGCTCCGGAACGGAGGGACCTGGGCTGCAATCGTTGATCAACCCTCAGATTTTTCGACGTTCAAATAATATGCACAGTGGCGGACAAAGCGGGGAAGAGAGCAAAGCTAAAGTGAAAAAGTCGGTTTAATCTAAATGCTAATTTAACAATCGACATTCATTGGGCACGCCAAGCAACGTTTATTTAGCACTTTATAACTTATTGTCCGGCAATCATTCGCATGATTCATCAAATTACAACGTATTGAGCGATTATCTCTTATGTATCGTTATTTAACTAACCGTGGATACGAATTACTACTATGCAATTTCCTGTATAGTTTATCATTACTCTCTGAATTTGAACGAATATGAAATATGAAATGTATTAATATCTGCTGCTTGCCTCGCAGAATAAATTTCTATAGGAAAATCCTTGCCGAAATGCCGGACGTTTCCCGACGCTCTGTTCGTCGATGTTGTCTTGAGCGCGGATTTGGCTCGGATTTGCAGCGAAATAAAGCGGCGCGAGCGCAATAAAGAAGATTTGCCATGTAGTGTGTTCGTCAGTGCGTTCGCAAACACAAGGACCCTTCAAATTTATACAGAGTGTTGAGCGCCCACCCTTTGTGCAGCGGCTTACGATCAATCCACGCTTATATTTCATGATGGCAGAATTCATCACGGCCAATATTCGTCCGTAAATATACGAAAAGAGAGAAATGCGAGGGCATGGGCTAATGCAAATATTCGTAATCATTACTAAATAGGTACTGCTAAAAGCAAATGTTAATGAGAATGTAAATGTAAATGTAGATGCAGATGAGCTGCAAGGGACTGAAGATGAAGACGCGGAGATGAAGCTGCACGTACGCCGATATTAAGCCACCGATATTAGGGATTTTGTTGACATTGGCAGATGGATTCGAAGTACGCGTCCCGGGCGCGTGTTGACTGCGCAAATATTTGTTCACGAAAGCGGCGGCGGGCGCCAATATCGCGTGCCGCGGGTCATCGTGCGTTTCCTGAGCGTGGCGCCCCTGCAATGGGCATATTGTCTCTCTAGTCAGTCTCTAGCAAAATTTACAATTGAAAAAAGTACTTTCATCTTTGGTAAAAAACAAACCATAAATCACGCTGCACAAACTGATGTGTTTTGTAACATACAAAATTTTATAGTTCCGGGAATACATTAATAAGTGCTATTTTACAATCGACTACAAGGTCTCATTCCGCAATACAACCAAAATTACTAAAATATGTTGTTACGAATATCTCAATAATTTTCTAATTGTTGCACATTGTTTTAGATTTTCGAATTCAATGCAATGAACCATTCTAATTTTAAACTGGATCACATTTACTGCTCAAAATGTAAGGAAATTTGCAAATGCAATTATTTAAATGCATTTATGATACAGTTAGTTGAGACGTGTGAGTTTCCGTGTACATCGGAAGCATGCAGCTTCCAAGGACAACTCTACGATCTGCACAACCACCTTCCGAACTGTGAATTTTCACCACTACACTGTCCGATGGATAAACAACCCTTTCAAAGCGCTGACGATTTGATGACTCATCTTGTGAGGCACAGAGTTATTAAGAAAGTTGCACTGACAATGAGGAAAAAATTCGGCATTAAGATTGACCTTTCGTTGAATCACAACGACCAGCAATCATTTCATGGTGTGTCTTGTAGTCCCAAGGTATCTCCGTCAGCGAGGGAAAACACCTTCTTGGACCGTGCGAATCCATGAAACAGTTTACAATTGTGTATCAATTCGATGACATGGAGATACGTCAAGTAGGAACAATGTTTATACTCCGACAAATACTTTATGGACAAAACACCTCTAACAGTATCCTCCTGAAGAGAGAATATCTGGTGGACAAGTCAGTTCTGACCGTTCAGTTCACTGATATGGATGTTCAACGTGAAATTGGCTTTGCATCGTGCAAGTATCGGGCGCAAGGATGTTTGGAATTGAAAGTATTGAACTGACCGCAACATCAAAAGGTCTGTCCATTTCGTTTTTTAGTTTGCCCCGATTGCAAAATGACTTTTGTCGCAAACAGTGTAATATCACATTTTAAGAAATGTCACAACTTGTTTCACAACTGTTCCGTATTGAATCTCCGCTCAAACTATGGTCGCATACGTGTTGTTCAGAAATAAAGTATTCCGCTTTTTTGCAAGAGTAAACGATGAACGGAGTCTTGCATTGTCTGTAGAATTGCTGAATGGCGATGACAATTCTGCTGAGAAATACCGGTACGAGATACTCTTGATGCGCACTGACAATGTTGTCATTGCTAAAGTTGGGAATGTTCCCGTAAATGGAGCAAATGAATTTGAGTCAAAAATGCCTAACAATTTTGGATCAATGGATTCAACTCAAAATTACATATTAACTATGGCAATACCCCAAATGCGGAGACCACCTGTAGTTGAGAGTTCATCTCTTAACTTGCATATGTGGAGGGGACATTTGGAGTATTAGCTTTCAATGCAACATTACAAGGTTAAAATTATGAAGGAAAAATTGTGCGATTTCAATCAATAAGCATGTTTTATTGTATCAACTTATACACACACTATCACTGTATAAATGATTTGATTAGATTGTGACTAGAAGAGAGATTATAGCCTCTTTTATCGTTGACAGACATACATTATTTTACCCGGATCAGACATTACAAGGTGAAAAGGAGGTAGAGGCAATTCCGATTTGGATTTTTTTTTAATGTATACATTTGAAACCATTTAGGTAAACCCCATAAGGACTTATAAGGACTTAAAATGTGTGTATGGGAGAACACCTGCAAGGTACAGCGCATAACTGCAGGAGCCGATCTCGGCGCGCAAGTCGAGGGCTCAAATTCATCTTGCTTCTTATTGCGCGCGTTTTTGAGATGCCTTCATATAAATTATCTAATTTCATTAATTTTTAATAACATAACCCCCAATTTACAATTGAATAAAAAGTACCTTCATCTAAGGTAAAAACCCATAGATAACACTGCACAAACTGATGTGTTTTCCAACATACAAAATGTTATGGTTCCAGGAATACATTTATAATTACACTTTCCGACCGTTTACAAGGTCACGTTTGTATTTAAAGTTGCTAGGAGAATCATTACTCATTCCGCATTGCAACCCAGCTACATAAAAGGTCATGCCTTGGTAGTTGGTTGCGCATTCTCTAGCGCAATGATTCTCGACCACTGTTTTGTGTGCCGCGAAATTCTAAAAGTGTGCCACCAAATTGCAGTTATATAATTTAAATATATACTTATCCTTTTCTTTGTGTGCCGTGTCAAAAAAAGGTTGAGAATCACTACTCTCGATACACAACAAAAGGACTGTAATATGGAGTTACGAAACTCTCTCATTGTTGCACATTGTTTTAGATAAATAACAGACATTTAATCAAAGAGGGAGGCCCACATTTCCGAATTCAATGCAAGGAAATTTGCCTACTTCTGGATCTACTTCCGGATAGAGGAGAAATCCTTTAAGGACCCAAGGCTTCAAGAAAATGCTAATCAACAATTATGCCTGCGACAAAGTTTCCAGTTTCCAGTTTCTTCTAGAACTGTAATTGATTTGAATCCTTGTAAATCATTCTTCTTGGATGGAACCACTTGGAAAGTGAACTTCCAATGCAATGTAGTCGAAATTAAATACAGATGTATTCTTAGATCTAAGGTGTTGGGTATTTTTTCAAATAAGGTTTATGTTGGGCATAGTATTAATCTCTTAAAGCGTCTAGATCTCGACCAAATGACGATCCTTGACGTTTTCATCCGTTGTCAGGGCGCAAAAAGGATATTCCTGATATCGTCGGGTAAATCCGACGCGAGGGTTTGCCAGCTTTTCGCTGCGCTTCCTTCCTTTCGCTGACAATTAGTGAAGCGACGTGACGTGCGACACTGCGTGATTGATGACGTTTCGTCTCTAATTACGCTAATTATTACCGAATAATATCCATCCTGGATTCGATACTATACAACTCCTTGAAATTAGAGATCGATAAACGTCTCAATAAATATTTTGAAAACTTTATTATAGTTAATTGCCAAACATACCAGCACACTAATTGTAAGTAACTCCGAGAATAATATCAGCGATTACAAAATTCTGTAATAAGTTACTCCTAATTTTGATTGATGATACTTTGTCTCCATAATCTTAACGACCCAACTAATGCATCAAAGTACTAGAACAAAGTCTCTGCAATTCCGTTTGAGCGTATCTCTTCATTATAGTTATCAATATTCAGTGTGCGTTGCGCACATTATAAATGCGCCATCACATCATATTATTCTCCTCGGGCGGGGTAATTAGCGCTGGGCTATTAGCAAAAACCTGGGAGCGAAAGTTTGCAGGCTCGCAGCGAGGACGACGCATTGACGCACAATGACAACGGCGTGGCGCTGTCGTCGCGTCGCGAGGACGCGAGGGTAGCTTAATACCATAATGGGCTTTGCGTTCACGGTGGCGGCCGCCCCTCGCCGGCGTTCGGCCGGCACGAACCGCCGCCGATCCTTACTAATGGCCTGATTAAGAGATTTCCATGCCGCACGCTGTCTTTGCTCGGGCGTTGTTCGGCGCTGTTAACGCTCCGTTTTCAAATATTTAGAGTGTTTACACTTTGCGTTTGTCTAAACGTATCCGAAAGTTTACAATTTGATATTGTTCTTATTTCCATAGTACGTTTTATTAAATGTGCCAAGAAGAACAAAGATTAGTTTATAATAAAACAATATTTTCTTGTTTTTAATTTAGAAAAGATCTGGGATTACTGCCAAACTGTCAGTTTGTTAACTAAACGTGGCAAAAACTTGAAGATGGTCATCGTATTCCACAGTTCTCTTCTTTATCAATACATCTTCCAGTCCGCGCCTCTTCCAGGGCCAGGGAAGCTAACACTGATTGATATAAATCCCCCTCGTGGACAATAAACCTAAGAAATATTGTGTAGCTGATGGCCAATTATATTTAATAACTATTTCTTGTCCTGGTTCTTCTTGTTGTCTTTTTTATATTTTGTTATTCATGACCGTGACTGAATAAACTTGAACGATATCATTTGATGAATATCAATCTTAATATCTAGAAAGATTGTTAACGAGCAAATTCTTTGCAGACTCTAGTTCTCTCCAATCTATTTTTACCAATATTATTAGAAAACTTGAGCTACACTCCCCATAAAAATATAAATCACGTTGGAAAAAAAGCAGGGAGTCACTTTGTCATTTATTTCCTTTTCTCGCGCACTTTATCATCCTTATATATCTCCCTCTAGTTGCTACGCTTTTCTCCCCTTTCGATTCCTAGCCATCCCTTCTTTCTCTGCGACTAAAAGCAACTTGCTTAAATTTCATCGTCTCCAATGACCGTCAATCAAAACCGGAAATTTTATTGCCTTCCAACTTTATTACTCTCACAATCAGAACTTGCCTCGCGCCACGCTTTCTGCCCAAAATCCTAACCTCGATTCAAAAATTCAAAGCTGAAATTTTCTGTCGCATGCGATGCTGAAGAAAAAGTTTAATATAGTTAAGGAGACAAATTGCACGAAATATTGTACTTTGCGAATGACACTGTATGACATTTTATGGTTTGTTACGCTCCACTGGTTAGCGGCGATAAGGACGAAAGCGGGACGTAATCCAGGATTTATGTTTCCGCGTTTCCACATTTCGAGATCCGTCGAATCGCCCCTCGCCGGAGCGCGCGTGCAGCTAAATATTTTCCTCGGTTTGGCAAACAACAATCTTGTCGAGCGCGTGACGAAACGATGCAGGAGCAAATCCGCATCCTCGGTGTTTTCGATTTATTTGTTTTTATTTCGTCTCGAGCGTGATACAACTGCGCTCTTATTTCGCGCAATTCGACGCGACCCCGCGCTCATTTTTACGCACTCGTGAATATTTTGACGTGGGCAAATTGATAATACGAATATAATTGCTCAAATCCGACAAGCGGGAATTGTCCGCGTTTCGCTGCCTCTTGTTGTTCTGTTCTAGGCTTACTAGTTCCACTAGTCTAGTCGAGCGAAGAGCGAATCGCATTTAAACATTCAAACATTCAATTTGGCTGCGCGTTCCGGTTTCGCTGGCAACCAGCCTGCGAGCGTGCCCCTGCTAAACGGGTCTTACGTACTTTATAATCCGCTTTCCCAACCGACTCCTGTCCGAGTCCGAATTTATCTCCCGGTGCTACCGACTGCTATCACAATGCTGACAGTAAGGGGGTGGAAGCGATCAGGGGAGAACGCACCAAGCAAATCTACGAAATGCATAAAAACTCATAAAGACTTAATCCGGATTGCTGTTTAGTTTATTTGCTTACAACGCAGGTTTTAAAATAAAATGCGCTTTCGTCCGAAATTAAAATGCGACTCTGTTGAAGCGGAACGATTTGATGTTTATTTATTCCGTGAACGTTTGAAAGTCAATATCGTAAAGCGTGTTTCGCACTTCACATTTAAACGAAACGCCTCCGCTGCCGCCTCTACCGCCAGGGCGATGTTCGATGCGCGGCGGCGGCAACGGCGGCAACGGCTTCGAGATTTAATTCATATCCCAGCGGGGCAATTTGTTGAGCTCGGTTGGGTCGTAAACACCCCATTACATCGCCGCGAAATATACCCCCAAACAGTCCCATATTCCTAATGCATTTTCACTTCGATTTTCTTCTCTTCCTCCACTCCTCGTAGTCTTTTTGCTCAATATTCTATATTTTCAATTAGAATACAAAATACCACTGAAATACAGCTTGACGCTGGTCAACTTTTCCAACAAAAATGTATGTGTTTCGTCCGTATCAAACAAGCAAACTGGCTGGGAAAACTGAAGGAGGTCGCGTGACCGAATTGCGAAACAAGGCCCTTCGGGGGCCTTTTTTCTAGGAGGCTGTGAACGTGTCAAGCATCCCTCCGCACTTGATGCTGGATCGCGCGGCGATCTGCCGCCTTTTCCTGCTCGTCATCGCTTTCCGCTTCTTCATTCCGACCACTTTTACACCTCTATTTTAATCCTGCTCATCGATATTGCATAACACGCATTTTTTCCTTACGTACTACACGATCACTGGGTGGTTTAACACGATCGAATGCAAAAATCCCAATGAGCCCCAAAACAGGAACGATTTTGGGCGAATTTGATTCTTTTAAATTGAAAGTTGAAAAATTGATTATCGATTTTCAAGGTTTGGTTTGAAATAGGTTCTCTTGCTTTTTTTGATTGATATATATATGAATTTTATGGTTCACTTACCAGCCGCTGAAAGCGCCGCCAGCTTTGGACTTGAGCGCATCGAAGTGATCGAATCCGGGCATCCTCTCGGCGCTGCGCTGACGGGAACGCGACCTACGTCCTTTCTACACGCCCGCGTCGCTACTTTTGGCGCTTCCGACGCGCTCCGAGCGCCGCGACTTTCTTCAGCGTCGCGCGCGTCCTTCGGCTGGTCCTGCGCGCGACCTGCTCTTACGTAACGTTCCCTCGTTCGGCTCCTGACTTGCTCGCCGTGTTTCACTGATTTCTCGCCTCGTTTCGGTGTTTATTGCGAGCGTGGGGCTATTTTCTTGTGCCAGCCACCCGACATCTTCAGCAGAAAAAAACAATACGTTTAATCAGTACCAAAACAGCAAGGATTTTGTAAAAACAATAAAAAATAACATGTTCAATAGCTATTTTGTTACTTTGCATAAAAACAAAGTTTATCAAACTAACATAAGTATTATAAAATATTCGTTTGAAATATCAGATATTTTAGCAAAATTACAGCATAAAATTTAAAATATGAATACTCACCGTATGGAGGCAGCAGGCTGGGGTCGGTCGGATGTAGGGCACGATGCGGGCGACCGTAATGCCGCCCGGAGAGAGCGACGGCGGCTGCGGGCGCCGCCGCCCGTCCCCAGCCGCTATTGGCGCCCTTCTACAACTGATACAGTTGCCCGGCGGGCGGCGGCCGCCAACCAAGAGCGCGGCACGCGCGGAGGCGGCGCCAGCCGCCTGGGCCGCCGTCGCCCACCGGCGGCGCACGGCGCTGGCAATTGTTTCAACGCTCCGCGCCGGCCCGACCGCCACCCACCCGCGCGGAGCCGCGGCGAATCTGCGCGGCGGCCATTTTGGATCGCGATTGTTTTCCGAGATCTTATTAACTGATTTTCCGCTGACTCCTTAAGTCCCATTTAGTGAATTTAATTTCGTTGGCGCGCTCCACGTCGCCGAGGGAGCGGGGCGAGAGGATCGCACGTTGCGAGTGTTAATAAATGGTCGCGAGGTAAAGAGCTGCAAGGACGAGGCGTTGCTAGCGGCAGAAAAATCGATGTGGTGTTGAATGGAAAAATATAGGAAAAAAAGGTATTTAATATCCTTGGATATCAAAAGAAAGGAGAAAGTACCAATCAATAGCTATCATCACAAAGAAGAAGATTGATAGGTATCTAATTATTTTAATACATGTTTAAAAACATTACACAAAAATGCGTAATGTAATGACAAACTAATAATGACAAGGGCACTGGTATATAAACTTTCCTGGTAACATTTTGAGTTCAGTATAAAATTTATTAACAGCAATAAATTATCTAGCTGCATGCTAAAATTTAGTATTTCTATCATTTCACTGACAATTAGTAGATATTTTAGCTTACGGACTCTAATTGTAAGTATTTAATGTATTTCTATATATCTGTTTGTAAGCATTGGCGATTTGCTCCGATATAAGTATAACTAATTAGGAATGGCAATTAACCGAGGAATCAGTAAACCAGTATTTCAAATACTTCTGCTCCATCACTATCAATAAGCTCTAGCTAGAAAATACAGGAAATAATTAAAAGTAGATACATTTATTTAGAGAAGAAGTTTTATGACTATCCTCAAATGTATGATGTATTGCAACGCATTGCAACAAATGCATTGCCTAGCAACGTCGAGTACGGTAAAGTTCTGAATTCACTATTGTTATCATACAAATGGGATAGAATGTACACAATAAATCAAAATGCTAAATAACGTCGGCATTTATGATTTACAGTTTTATAAATTCTTTTTAGTTGCAGCATGCATTTTTTCCTGCTTGTGCGATGATCTTGGAAACAAAGCATTGTTACTATCGTTACTATATCACATATTTGAGGGATGTCATGAGACACGTTTTAATTTCTACTTTTGAGTAAAGTAATAGGTAATTACCTAAACACCTGTCGCCGCGATTTATATCAACTTTGAACAAACATTCGACAGCTCATTTCTCCTCCATTCTTAGCCGATTCATAATAAATGGGCATCGTCAGACAGGGGTAGGAGATCGTTAGCAATTGTGAAGAATACATAATTGATTATATTGTTGAATTGAATATAATCCATTTTCATCCTGAATTTCCTGAATTTTCTATTTAGAATAACGAAAAATGTGAACGATAATATAACTATTTACACCACTGGATTTTCTTTTGTATTTATTGTAGTATAACGAAAAATGTAGACTATAAAAAGCTCATTACTTATTAGTCAACCCAATGTGATGTATTGCAACTCTGATGTATTGTAGATCTGAATTCACGATTATCGCTCAAGCAGGATATATTGCATATAATTTTATACATTTCAACATTCGTGTTTAAGAGTTTTATTAATGCTTTCTAGTTACTGCATGAGCATTTTTACTGCTTGCGCGATAATCTTGAAGTTTAAAATAGTTTACATGTGATTGTTCATGCTCGACGTCGCGACGCGTCTCTAGGCAACGTATTGTTTCAATGTCACATATTTGAGGTTTGTCGGACGACTCGTTTAATTTCCTTCTACCTTATCTATGTTTTGTAAAACTATGACTTTTTTGCTTCTACATGCCAGACAGAGAGAGGGCAATTATTTAGATATAGATAACAATATAAAAGTGTGTAGATATTGCAATTAACAATAAGTACAATATATGAGTACAGCAAATCGCTTTGTATTTGGTTTCAACATTGCAACGTACAGCATAATTAATACAAATGGAGATCCTTTCTTCTGATGACATTCGTTAACAAATGATGTGTAAAATGTTTGATTATTTTAATTTGAACATTACGTTAAAATTTTTATATTTATTAAAACATTCGGCTATTTTTGTACTTTTCCACTTACGTGAAATGAAATGAGCATCATTTAAGACGACTGTGGAAGTAAGCACCCGAATACTTCTTTTAACTTTGGCAGATTTCTTCCTACGAGGGTGAAAATCGCAAGGCGTGACAAAACGGTTTGCCGGCTGCATAAAAAATGCCGCCGAGTGTAATCCGAGCCAACTTTAAACCGTAATATCTTTCACCTCCGCCACTCATCGGCGGCACTTGGGGAAAGGGTGCATTTTTCAAGAGTTAATCTCAAAGACAAACTGCCCGGAACCAAACGCATTTTAACTTTTTCTCCTTTAGGTGTATTTTTCAAACATACTATACCCATATTACTTTGATTTTAATCAATACCAACGCATAGAAAGTTTTATGCGTTTTGTGAATGTACATATTACCAAGTTAAAAAGCTTCTTTCTCCCTTACTCACCACTATGACTTAATAAAGTGCAGATCCAATGTTCCCGCCATGCGTTTTAGGAATTTTTAGTTGTGCGTCGTGTGTTTCGCACTTTGGTGACGCGTGCATCGCGTCGCCATCGTTCATGCGGAAAGTGAGCGTGAATAAAGTGTCTGCGTAGGGGCGTTTGTTGTGTAACCGTGTGGAAATCATCGCGACGATAAAAGTCACCGTCCCCGTCGCGACTCCGGACAAAAGATGACTTCATTCCGCGCGTTCCGGGCCGAATCATTCTCATTCCCGATGAATGTTCCTGCGCGCTTGTCACTCTTATTTCCGGCTTACGATTTAGCTCCAGCAATACACTCATTAGGCAGTCTTCTCAATACGCATTCAAAATCAGGCAAAAATACGACCAACAGTTCGGAATTCGAAAGAGGTGATTGCGAAGTAAAATGTTAAGCGAGGAATGTAACAGCATCAGAGCGTCAGCGTCGGCATGGGACGCAAAATAGGTCGGAGTATCGTCGGACCTATATTGATCCCTGGGGAGCGGGCTGCCGCCCGCCGCCGGCTCCAGCCTTGCCGGCTGCGGCATCAGTTTCACCATCGCTTTGTGGCGAATCCACCCCGCGCATTCTCGCGCCCGCACGCATTGCAGCGGCTGACATGCAAACAAACATGTTGGTTGCGATCATGTGCTGTGAAGACGTCAAATAAATGTCAGCATCAGTCAACATCGAAAAGTTATGAATGTATGATTGCCGCATCAAAAGTTATATGTAAAACATGTACGTTCACATGGGCATTAGAGATTACGGACAACTTTTACCGCTCAATATTAATCATACGAACGTTTGGAACTTTGACTCGGATTTTCGGTTGGCAAAGACTTTTAAAATCTGTTTGTATTAGTCTCGTAGATGAATTCATTGTTTTTGTGCAGTCTCAGCAGTTCGCTGAATTTGGCCGGGCCAGGATAAAACCCATTGGCTGCCCCGCGCGTTCCCGCGCACGCAGTGAACATTTCCATTTCACGGGGGGCGGCGAAGGGGTGGGAGCGCCAGCATGAAATGAATCCATCGCGCTTGGCTGCACATTAAATCCAAATCGATAGAACACTTGATTATTCTCGCTTTCAAATTGCTATTATATCCAACTATTTTGATGAAAACTTGAGGTTATAATTTAACAGTTGCATCAGAACTTTGGAATAGATGAAAAAAATAATCACTAAAAACCATCCTGAAGTTGACAGTTGTTCTTACAGCTGTACTTATTATACGACAATTGTATCAATTTCAAAGTTTGGCTGAACAGTTCCCTTCAGCTAAAATTATGTGATGTGCATCATACTTTGTTTCTTTTGATCCTTTAAACCTTTAGTCCTTCAGTCCTCCCACTCAACCAGGCCCGTGTTCAGTGTTACCACCTACCGAAGGACGTGCCCGCCCATTGACCGAACTGAGCCAGCTCACCTTGCCGCCCCTGCTATCTCACTTTACATCCAACGTTTCCAAGGAGAAAGGTTTATAACTAAATTCGTGTGAACTGGAATATATTTAGGAGTTTCTAGCTGCGCTCTGTTTGCGTTTGCTGGAAGGGTTGAGGACGAAAGTTGTGTGTCAGCTCGATTTCAAGGTTCGATACGAACACTTAAAGCAGGTTCCTGGATAAATAGCGACGGGTTTATTAACAATGCCTAGTTTATAAATAGTAATTTTGGGGAGGAAAATCAATACGGACTAAAGGATTTAATTAAAGCTTTGTTTTACGTGGAGTAATAGAGTACATAATACAGATCCTATAATATAATAAATACGGTACAAGTATAATACATTTTATAAATAAATTGTTACGTATTTACACGATTGCTATACAACTGTTTTAAAACGCGACGAATTGATTTTTTTTATTACTCGTGGCACACCTAGCGACGTCCTGTGACCACTAGGCAAACTAAATCAAAAGCATCTCTCGCCAATGGCAGGAAACATAAAATAGAATCCTGTACAGTTTTACCGTTTTTTCACAGATTTTTTTTTTATAGAATACGTAGAATTACAATTATTATAATGATTGTAACTTATGTATTAATCATAAATGATCTTGCCAATTTTGACATTTAGAACATTCATTCCATCAAACATGTTCTACAATATTTTAGAAAATTACTTGTGTTAGAGTAGCACACAAATTTTAAAAATGTATCAAGTTTAAATAAAGCACATGCCGGATTATTACGAGCTACGCCCGGACTACGGGCGAAGACACAAGCACATTCCACTAGAAATCGAACCCTTCGAGAAATATTTGATGAACGTAAATAATCCAAGAATTAAAATGAGTTTTGATGATGATTTATTTGATGGTTGGTGGAAAATTTCACGTAAATATAATAACTATTTTAAAATGAACATTTTCAGGATTTGTTGATACTCGATTGTATTCTTCTCTGAACGGTGGAAGTCGTCAAGGCTTGGAGAAACAAGAATGCTTTTACAACAGAAACGTATGCTATATGTTTAAAACGTATTTCACTTATTGGGATCGTTTCTTAATTTTTAGATTATTGCGGCGCCTGCTGCGAACCTGAATCGCAGCTGCCTTTCAAGACATACAGTTCCCACCGGGACAACTACGACTAAACGCAGGAGAACATTGAGATCGATCAGAAACAAAGTTTACTATCCTGCTTCTGATTCTGACTCAGAAGCATCTGAAGGGGAACCTATTAAAACTGATCCTGCCAATCCTTTCTCGCAACGTGTACCCGTTTATGTATACGAAGAATATAACAAGAAAAATAAATACCTTCCAAAGGCCTCTAGACGAGTTTATAAATGTAAGAAACCACCATGTTGCCAAGAACCTCCGCCTTGTTGTAAACCTACAGATTATGAAGTAAAAGTCGAAAAGATTGAAGATGTTCCAACAACCGAAATCGTGTATACGGATAATCCCCGCCCAAGTACTGCCAGGACTTCGTTATCTCTAGCAACGCAAAATGTGCAAGAATGTCGAACACCGTCATCAACACGATCGCCAACTCCAACCCCATCTCCGATTCAGGCAACAATTCCATTGTCCGACCCGTGTCCAGAAAACAAATGTTGCCGGGATGTGAAAAGTAAATTATCAGATATTGAAAGGGCGTTGAGAGAGTATTACGAATCTCAGAAGAAACTAGAAATGAAGGAAATGAACGAAGAACGCGAATTAAAGACCGTTGATATGAAAAATTCGAAATCCTCAAAATGCACCAAATCTTCGTGTTGCGCAAAACGACGTAGTAGAAACAAACCTTTAAAAGACAAAAGTCGGAGCAAGGAGAAACCTATTTCAAGTGTTAGTAGAGAATCTGCTTCTTCTCGTGTTCCTACATATCATCCATCCGCTCATACAAGTTCTGGCAACGAACGTCCATTAACATGTAAAGATGTTTGTCAGCCGGAGCAGAAGCGTTCAAAGGGTAAGAATCTCAGCCATGCATCATCCCGGTCCCGCCTCAGGAGCGGTTCTGAGAAATCACGGAAATCGAGCACGCACAAATGCCTTTCAACTTCTTGCCAGACGTCAGAGCATAAGCAAAAGAGAAGAAATTTGACTACGCAAAGAAACGATCCAATAGAAATAGCATGTGACTGTTTGAGATTAGGTGGTACTGAACCACGCGTTTGCTACGAATCTGGCTCTACTCCAAATAAGTCTGGTACTACACCATACAGCTCACCTCAGAACACCAGCAGGTATTATACGGGGACGGCTACAAGAACCGGGACGGGGACAGGCACTGGCACAGATCGTAGAGTTTACAGTGGATCAAATTATTTCTCTGGAACGAAATCGAGCAAAGGTCCATCAGGGGGCAAAGGTGAAGGCGGCGGACCTCCAATGTCAAAATATTTATGTGATCCTCGTAGGTTTTTTTATTATAAATATCTCCATTCTTAATTTTAAACCAACTTAATGTTTATTTCTACAGATACCTGTGGTTTTGGTAATAAGCCAATAGATGTCGGTTATGCAACTACCATTGTAACAAGATTCAGTACGTATACAGTGTACGAGGTCCTGAGGCCATCGATAAAGCGCCCTCCATCAATATGCAGAGTAACGGAAAATGTATTTGTGGTGAAGAATAAATTTCGACTTTAGAATCAAAGAAATGCACAAACATAATTAGAAGTTGAGCTTAATATATGACCTGTAAAGGATGCAATTTAAGGATTCATGGCTTACGTTTGCTGGCATGTTTGTTTAATGAAGATCTAGCGTTTCTCAAAAATGTATGGCAATACAATACCCTGAAAATATTTCTATGTATTACCTGTAGAGGAACCCTGATACTAGAATCTAGAATTAAATCAAACAAACGTCCAGCACGGGGAAAATGTGAAGATGGCGGATTAATGTCAAAATATTTATGTGATGCTCGTAGGTTTTTATTAAAAATATCACCATCCTTAAGTTTACAACAATGTATTGTTCATTTCCACAAATACATGTAGTTTTGGTAGTACAATTGATCTCGGCTATGCAACAACATGCAGTGAGGAATATATTTCGACTTTACAATAAGATTTTCAATATAATGATTTCAATTATCACTAATGAATAGCGTAATGCTTCTTGACAAAGTTGCTCTGTTTGTTGGATGACAAACAACTGTAAAGAATGCAATATTTATTTAAAGAAGATCTAGGACCTGGACCTGGACCGTGGTTAATTTATCTCTGTGGAACAACAAGATCAATAATAAGTGCATCAGGTGAAGGTGGCAGACCCCAAGATCTAACATTTAGAAATATCACCTACCTCAATTTTACACCAGATCATTAAGAAAGCGCCATCATTCAATGTGCAGAGAAACGCAAAAAGTTTTTGTGGTGAATGACAATTAATATTAACCAAATGCTTCCCGAATTAATTTAGCTAAAAACTGTTTTTTTTTTCACCAATTATTGTTAACAACTCTTAACATTCAAAGTTTTTTGCGAAAAAAAGTTATATTTATATAAAAGAATAGTTGTAGATTCGATTTCCATGAAAAAAATTCAAAATTTCCACTTATAAATGCTCCAAAATCGTAAGTTAAAATTCAAAAAATGGTGGTTTTCCCGTCCCCAATTGAGGACAGTGGTAAAGAATTGGTTAACCCCTTACTTTCCGGGAGAATATAGCCGAAATCAATATACGAGTATTTTGAGATACGAGCCGCAAAACATGAGCAAGGTATCACATCAATGATATGCACTGTATACTTAAACAGAAGGAGTTGATACAGGATAAAACGCCACTTAAGAGCGTTACAATAATTTTTAAGCTTCAGACCTCGCCCCATGAAGAAATGGAGAAACTACTGATGGTGTGGGAGACAGAGAAGCAGCTTCAAGGAAGAACCTTAACACAAAGAATCATATGTGAATCAAATGTTTCTTATTGGAAATACATGGTTCCTATTCAAAAACACTCAACAAAAACAACTGCAGTGATGTTTTGAAAGCTGGAACAGATTAATAGCAATTCAATTATTTTCAGTGGGAATAATTTCTTTGAGATACGAATTAAACTCGTATATCGAGATACCACTGAAATTATCTTTGTAGAGTCGGAAATAAAAACTTCCAGTTGCAATAGCTTCACAAACTTATTGAAATTCCCAATATTGTGACTTTCCCGACCTCAAATAAAATGAGGAGAGTGCAGCTACTATAAGTGGAAAATGTTGCATTATTGTTTCATGGAAGTCGACTCCCCGGTTTTTCCG
The DNA here is from genome assembly GCA_030557295.1 of Ecitodaemon sp. MM-2014. NCBI lineage: Eukaryota > Metazoa > Arthropoda > Insecta > Coleoptera > Staphylinidae > Ecitodaemon > Ecitodaemon sp. MM-2014. Next base: position 353 of record JARRAA010025590.1, on the reverse strand, counting down.
CTCAGTTATTAAATGATGAAAAACCCACGATTTTGATCATTTAAGAAGCAACACAAAAGAAATAAATGTAATTACAATAAACTAACAATTCACTAATGAAGAATGGATGGTAATTATGAAGTTGTAACACTTCCTGATAACTTTGCAACGCCGCTTGGCAGAGCCACCCTGTTTATTGGCCTAAAAACTAACCGAAAAGGACGCAAATAGGAAAATTTACGGATCCGGGTCGATCGATCGAATTTACCTGCGGCAAATCCTCAAGTACTTGACTTATAAATGGATGACAAACCGCAAAAGGGTCTGTCTGTCGGTTACCGGCCTGTCGTAAAATTGTCACCAAAACGGTGGGA